>LZPO01087371.1:22471-45576 GCA_001675575.1 Neotoma lepida | reverse complement strand
AAAAAATAAAGAAAAGCCTGCTAATTCTTCCTTGCTAAGTCTGCTGATAATAGGCCTATGCCTCAAAGTTTGTCACTGGGCACTGTGCACTCCCCCTCCACCCTTGTCAGTCTTACTCCTATAATCTTGGAACCTTGTGCTGCCATGGTAAATGGCTCTGCCCTTATTGCTGAGCCTAGGAATATGCTTTTGACTAATGAGAGNTAACTCTTGTAACTTTTGCTATTGCTTCAAGCNTCCTGTGAAANAAAATTTATTAGGCTAGATGAGAAGAAACAGGAAGATGAGAANAGAGAATTAAAGCCAAGAAATTATANACAATTAGGCCAAGAAAATTAGGAGAATAAAGAGACATGCACAGAAAGAACATGGTGTGAACCAATTTACTTTANGTACACTCATATACATAGATATTCTGAGCATGCATTTATTTTGTCTGCTGTGAGTTTTTAGAAAAGGATTCCACATTACTCTAAGACATGCCCTGCATTTGGGGTATTAAAATAACCTTTCTTTCATGAACTTGTAAAAGGAAGATCACAATTGCAAGATGAGGTAACTGAACAAGAGGCACACTGGCCAAGTACTTTATCTGCCTAGAGATGCAGCAAATAAGCAAGGTGCCACCCTTATCATTGAGAAATTAAGGCNGAGGCAGAGTGTTTATATGCATCTTTCTCAATATACCACAACTAGTTAGTAAGTTAAGATACATACATGGTTTGCCTCTNGAAGCCAAATTTTTATTGTTTTCTGGTGTAATTTGAAATTGCTTCCTGTTAATGTTCCTCACTGGGTAAATTTTAATGGTCTAAGAATCTTAATATCTGAGAACAATTAGACTTTCCTGTGTGTTTGCAGTATCTATTAACATGTACTCATAAGCTATGTGGGTTTGAGTGGATAGGCAGGGAAAGCCCTGTCCAGACTCCTGCATTTTCTGTGGGGTCAGCTCAGTGACGAGCTGGGAAGGCAGGTGAGAGTCTAACATGACAATAGATGCTTCCACCATCATTGACTGAAGGACAAATGGGCCAAGCAGGGGTTTTGCAGCTCCTACTGTGGGGGTAATCATCTTGAATACCACCCCCAAAATAACACCTCTACCAAAAAAAAAAAAACCCATCCCACCACCATAAGAAAATAAATGTCCCAGGGTAGCATGTGGTGATGAAANATGGCTGCATTCCAGGAAGCAATTTCTAGAAACCACAGCTTGCTGAGCACCCTCACTACAAGTGGAAAGTTAGGTTATTGTTTGGATCACCTTGAAGGTCCTTGGGGAGGACATAGGCTCCTCTACTCTATTAATGGTGGCAACAGAGCACAGTTCTGGGCAGTTGAGTCTCTCAAGCTGTTANATCCTTCACCTAATATGAAGGCAATGTAGCCTTATTAGGCTGGGTGGTGCAGCAATGGATGGCTGAGATCTCAGAATTAACCTAGGGGTGCTCCAGCTTATCCTAATACACTGTAAATATTTGGGGGTGAACTCTTCACTGGAGTTGGCTTGAGTGAACTTTAGAAACAATCTACTCCACCCTGCCAGTACAAAGAAATACTAACATACATGAACTCAAAACCACGTGCTATATTGATTCCCCGGTCTCATAGAAAGATGAATTGTCAAACCAAACAGTTTTGCATCATTTTAGAAAAGCCTGTTTTCAGTCACCAGTCTTATCTGTGTGAATAAGCACCTCCACAGCTGAAGANAGTTCTTTGGTTTCTGGACAGTTCTGTGCTCTCCTCTGAGGATCAATGTCTTTATTCAAATCTAGCCACACTGTGTTTATTGCTACATCACTAGCACACTTCATAATGTTGCTCTTCAGTGTTTCTCCCATAGCAGAAGAAACTGCCTGAAATGGTGCTTTATTATTAATCACACCTACCAACCATTGACCAGGCTCCTATGTGCCAGCCACTATGACAAGGAATTCATANATCTTATCACATTTATTTGTTGTAACAACTTTGTGAGACAGGAACTATATTCCCATTTTATAGACACAGAAATGAAGCAGAGATCAGAGGTCAGGAGTCGAGNTGGGATTTAAACAAAGTAGGTCTTTAACTCCATGGTCAACTCTCTTTCCCCTACACCAAGACTCCCTTTTCAAGCAATTTTTCTCTAAGCAGGTGAAATTATAAGACTTCTGCTTGCCACTTTGCAACTCCAGAAGTATCTTGTTACTTACCCGACCCACAGGTTCCATTCAGGACTGAGTCTGTGAGTCTGAAGTCTTGTTGCCTGGTAGACATCAGTGGGGATTCCAGACCCAAGGTCCTGGAGATTTGGTTCTTCCAGCCAGCAATAAGCAGGTTCTGGCAAAAGTTATTTATAAACTTATTTCAGACAANAAAATTTCTCATTTTTTAAGCAAAGATGGTGACTTGGATTTTGAGAACTTCAGTTCCATGAAAAGCACCTTGCTTTGGGACTTTGGTAGACTGCTNTCAAGATAGAAGAATTGGGCCTCTACGTCTGTAATACCAAAAGTCCTCACACAGAAGTTCACACTAAGTTGGACTGACATTGGTCCTCCACTNTAGTGACTGGTTTTCATGAAATGGCCCCATATTTCAATCTCAGAGCAGGTAATCTAGATACTGGTCTTAAGAATTCTATATGATATAGATTATGCTCAAAGGCAAGATTTTATGATAAACTTGATGAAGTAACAAACTGACTTTACATGCATTTTTGAAATTTATTTCAAGAAATATTTCTTGAGCCNGTACTATGTCAGGCTTCTTCTGTAGCGACTCAGTAAACATAGGAAATCAAAGCTCCCCTGCTTGTGGCCAGAGTTTGCATCCTATGCCAGATACTAGAAGTGCTATAGAGGCAATAAACCAGAAGCGGTCAGGGAAGGCAAGAGGTGAGGGAGCAAGCGTTATGGGAATCAGAGGAGAGAGACTTTGAGGCAAAGGGAACAGGGAGTGTGCCGGCATGTTGGAGAGTTGGCAAGGTGACTAGTGTGGATAGAGTGAGTGATGGGAAAGCAAACATTGCCAGGATAGAGAGGAGATGGGTGCTTCAGGCCTTCCAAGCNGTGCCTTAAACTCTGGCTTCTTCTCTATGTTGGGCAATGGACTAAGGAATTTTCAACAGAGAGGATTATGCTGGATCCTTTATCTGCTTGGTTGAAANATAGATGCTGCCAAGGATTATGCATAATATAAGTATATTCATTCCCTATNATATATAACAAATTGCTAGAAACTGACCAGATTAAAATCAACACCCATTAATCATATCAGTTTCTAGGGGCTGGGAGTCTAGGCTTGGCTTAGCTGAGNCNGCTTAAGGCTTAGANAAAGTGTTATCCTGGGAGGGGGGTCTCATTGTGGGGCTCAGCTAAGGAAGGTTGGCTTCCAAACCTATAAGGTTGTTGCCAAAGTTCGTGTAGTCTTGATGATTTAACCATGTGAGTCACTGTAGCCACCTTTTTGAAAGCCAGTTGGGGAGAGACATGGAGGAGGAAAAGTTGGGAGGAAGGAGGAGTCTGCTCTTTACAGTCTTTAAAATCATAACAGTGGGCATGATATCCCATAATCTCTCCCATAATACATCTTGACAAGAAAGCCAGATGCTACTTATTCTAAAGAGGGAGAGATTCCACAGAGATGTGAATGGAGCTAGTANAGGAAACTGATTTAATGCCTATTGGTCACAATTAAGAAAAATCTACTAGGAGGCTCCAGGAAGAAATACAAGAATTAGAAAGAAGAATTAGAATATANAATCTCTTCTTTCCTTTATTCCTTTCATTATTCCTTAAAATGGCTTATTCTAGACATGACTAACACATAACAAGCCTGTGACCTTAATGAGCTTTTTGGGGCATCTTTTGGCCCNACTACATCTCTTCTGTCCTCATTAGTCTCTTATTATCCCTCCCAAAGTGCCCTTGCCTGAGCACTAGTGTCCATCAGTGTTCTCCAGAGCATCTTGTCTGAGAGANGACCTGCACTGCTTCATGCCCCCTGGCCAGCACTGCTCCCAAAGCCACATAGGGTATAGGTGGGTATTTGTAAGATGCAGAAGGTAGTGTGGACCTCTCAGATTCTATGCTAAGTATGATAGAAATCTGTCATCCTCTTAATAATGTGTTTGGCTGAGTCATAACGTCCATATTCTGAGTTACTCCTGGCAGTGACTGCCCATGNGTGGATTACTGGGCACTGTCACGGTCTCAGTCCTTCCTTACAACTAGTATCATCTTTGATCTCTTCTGGGAACATATCAGTAGACAGCCTGCTCTAAATCTCACTTGGTAATTCCTACCCAAGTAGCTGAGGAGGAACAGCCTCATGTTTTTCTGTGTGTGATGCTTTAGACTGCTACCATCTCTCAGACCTCCAGCCAGCCCATCCAGGGCTCTTCTGTGCAAATAATTTTATATTAAGAGCAAAGTTATTTCATTGTTGGTGATATAGAGCTAAAGTTGTCTCCCTAATTCAGAGTCCACATGCAAGGAGATACCTCTGCAGAACTGATAAACACAAGAGGGCTTTCTACTTTTCCCCTTGTAGGTCTTCTGACTTGATCTTTAAGCAGAGTCCCAACACAGTCCCACATTTTGGTCCGAGGTCCACAGTGAATATGGCCATGTTTATTTGCTTTGCCACTCCATGCCATTCTAAAAACTTTGCCCATTACTGTTGACAGAGTGTGAAATAACCTGAATATATCTATTCCTGCTCAACAGTCAGGGCTAGCATTTTTGTGAAGCCATCTGGCTATTTTTCCCTCATAGCCTCTTGCTTTTCCACATAAAACGAGTGGCAACTTTAGTGTTTCTGGAATGTTGTGGCATTTCTTCAGTGCTTTCTTTGTTGAAGGAAAAAAAAATACATGACCCTATTTCTTTAGCACTTCTTTTGGTCCAGAAATCTCAGTGGGTCTGCCAGCAAAGCCCTGAAGGCTGGCTTACCCTCTCTCCTCCTCCATCTGTTTTCCCTAATTCTTCACACCTTTAAAATTTCTTGGAAATGTTTTATTATTCACCTCATCTACAGACATAATTACCAACATGCCCACACACCCAGCAGCCTAGTATCTCATCCTAGAGACTTCTCTGCCTCATAAAAGCCTCCTGCAGCCTCTAGTTCCTTATCACCTGTCATCAAGAAATCTCCCTGACCCCACCCTTTACATTCCCTCATTNGCAGCATGTTATTCCCCAACCACGGAGCGAATGATTATTTAATATTTCCCATAAACACACAAGACTCAATAGGATACTCTGTGCCAAAACCATCGCAAGGTCTCTGTCCCGAAGACCTCACATTCTGATGTCACTCTGGTTGTTATCAACACATTAGGACCGTAACCTCCTCTTGGCTCTGTTGTCCCAGGGANAGACATTGCTTCCAGATTGTTCAGAAGGAGCTGTTTATCAGTTATTGAGTCCATGTGCATCAGAATTCAGGTTCTTCTTTGAGCAATCCGCACTAAACAGAGCTGCCCCTCCCCAACAGGCACTGCAGCTCTCCTTCNGTCAGTAAGAGCCCCTGGGCTCAGTGAGTCATCCTTTCTAGGGGTATTAAGACTTAGATACAAATTTGATAAAAAAAGACAGTGTAAGTTGCAGATAGTTTATTTAACCCTTAACGAGTTTCCTAGTTCCTGCCATAGAGATAGATATGCTAGAAGTATATAGAAGCCCTGTTGGATGTATAACTAGGCATTGGATAGCACTAGTGCTANTGTGATAAAACACTATTAGAAAGGAAAGGTTATTTCTTTTTATAGCTTGGAGTCAGTCCATCATTCATGGAAGTCAGGGCAACAACTCAAGGAAGGCACTTGGAGGCAGAAACTGATACAGAAGCCGTGGAAGAATGTTGCTTACTGGTTTGTTTCTCATGACTTGCTCAGCCTGGCCAGCCCAGAGGTGGGACCATCCACAGTGAGCTGGGCCCTACCACATCAATCATCAATCAAGAAAATGCCCGACAGACTTGCCCACACCGATCAATTGGGTAGAACATTTTCTCAGTTGAGGTTCTCTCTTCCCAAATGACTCTAGCTTGTGTCAAGTTGACATAAAACTAGCCAGCACAACTAGGTAACAAAAAAACTTTAACAACTGCTTTTTCAAATAGNTTGAAGAAAAAGGTAAGAGAGAGGCNTATGTCTTTTAGTCTGTTGGAGTAACATGTCAACTCACAGCTTGCTCCAAGCATCATTCTTAGTTTCTCAGTCTGTTTCCATTTCTATAAACGGAGATAACAATACAGCCCACATGGCTCTTACCAGAATGAACCACACAAACAGACCCTGCAGAGTGTCAGGCATCTAGTGGCTGATGCCATCTGTACAGTTAGAGCTTGTTCTCTAAGCTGTTCATGTGGACCCATCACTGATGAGAACAGACCACAGGCTTGCCATAGAAGTCTTACCCTGGGACTGGTGTAGTTTCATAATTTGTTCTTCCACTTTCTTCTTTCACTAGCTTTGGCTAGTGAAAGGGCTGCATAATAAACCAGAAACACTTCAGTTTCAGGCATGCCTGTGAGACCTGGAAGCAGCAGATTCCGAGATGTCATGGGCTGATCAAAGAGACTAGAATAAAAGGCTCTATATAACTTAATCTACTAGTAAAATAAAACCTGACTTACTATTCATTTCTTATGTGAGAAGACTTACCTGTGTCCAGAAGGGCAAGAGACTATCTTGGACCTGGGCACTTGGTTTTCTGGGTCACACCAGCCTTATCAGTCTCCACCTCCATACCTGTGCAATGGCTGAGAGTCTATGGACATCAAGAAGGAATTGGGGCAGGGGGAGGAATAGGGAAGATGACATGACAATGTGCTTTATGTAAGAAAGAGGAACTTTTAAGAATGGATTAATAAGCCTCACCTTACCACCTGAGGATTGCATGGAATCCCCACCCATCCCCACCAGGACTCCAGCTCCACTGCCCAGGAACAGTGCCCATCATGCTCAGATAANGTTCCTTATGTAGTAGCCCTCATCCCACCATGACCCTATATTTTAGCCATCTGAGAACCAAATATAGAACTCAGTGAGGCTTCCACAGACTTCTGACAATCATTTCCCCAAAGCCATCTTTGTGGAAAGTTACTCAGAAGCTGTACCTATGCCTAGATGAATTTGGATGACATCTGACACCCCATTTATACTTCAACATTGAACCACTCCAAGACTGAACCCCAAGCACCACTGAGCTGGTCTAAAACTTAACAAATTTTGGTCTGTCCAAACAAAGATATCAAAGATATCCATATGAAACCCTAACAACAACCTAGGTCCCATCACAAAAATACAAATAACATGAGCAACAAGGGCAATATGTCCTCCCCCAAAATTAGAACTGTTGGAGTAATGTCCCCTGAGAAAAGCAACTTAGATGACACACAAGACAATGACTTCAAAAGAGCAATTACAAAAGTGTTCAAGGAACTCAAAGAAAATATAAATAAGTGCTAGAATGAAGACCAAGAAAGCATAACTAGTTGAATGAAATAAGGAAAAAATTCAAGATACAAAAATAGAATTCAATAAAGAGCTAAAATTTCTGAAGAAAACATAAAGCAAAATAAACCTTGAAATGATATTCAATACATCAAATGAAAAGCTCAATGGAAAGCCTCACCGAATAGGATGAATCAGGTGGGAGAAAGAGAATCAGCACTTGAAGACAAGGTAGAAGAACTGGATCACTAGGGCTAAGAAACTGATTGACAAGCCAACAAACCGAGGAAAGGAATAAGCAGGAAATCTGAAACACTGTGAAAGACCAGATCTATGGATACTAGATCTAGCAGGAGGGTAGCACACCTAGGTCAATGATACAGTAAATATTGTGAGGAAAATTAGAGAAGAAATTTCCCCCACAACCAAGGAAAGAGATGCCCATCAAGGTGCAAGAGCATGCAGAACACCAAACACACAGGACCAAAAAAGAAACTCCTCACATCACGATAATAGTCAAAACACTAAATGCACGAAACAGAGGAAGAATTTTGAAAGCTTCAAGAGAGAAAGACTATGTCACATATAAAGAAGGACCCATCAGAATAACATAGGTTTCCAATGGATATTATAAAAGCCAGGAGGGCTTAGGCAAGTGGTTCTCAACCTGTGGGTTGCAATCCCTTTTGCGGGGGGTGTCAAAAAGCCTTCTCACAGGGGTTTCCTAGGACCATCTGCATATCAGTTATTTATATTAAAATTCATAATAGTAGCAAAATAACAGTTATGAAGTAGCAATGAAAATAATTTTATGGTTGGGGGTCATCACATCATGAGGAATTGTATTAATGGGTTGCACCATCAGGAAGGTTGAGAACCATTGGCTTAGATTGAAAGTTCTAAGACTACCAATGCCAGCCCAGACTACTATACCTAACTATACCCAAGTATTACTATCAGTAATACCTGAAGGAGAAAGAAAAATTTTCCATTATAAAAGCAGGTTAATGGAATTTATAACCAACAAGCTAGTCCTACAGATGATAATGAGAGAATACCTTGGACTGAAGAAAGATATAAGCATATCCAACAGATGACAGTGTAAAAACAATAATGTTAGGTCAGTAATTAAACAAAGGAAGACACATATTAGTAGAATGGTGATGGGAATGTCTTTCTAAAACTGTGTTGCTCTGATTGGTTGATAAATAAAGCTGTTTGGCCAATGGTGAGGCAGAAAAAGGTTGGGCGGGACATTCGAACTAGGGGTAGAAAAACAGAGAACAGAACTGGGCAGACGCCATTCTGCCATCTAGAAAACAGCACCATGTAACGGCACACAGGTAAAGCCACGTGGAACACGTGGCGACATAGATTTATAAAATGGGTTAATTTAAGATGTAAGAGCTAGCTAGCGAGAAGCCTGCCAGGGCCATAGCTTAAAAATGATATAAGCCTCTGTGTGTTTATTTGGGTCTAAGCGTNGTGGGAGCCGGGCGGGATCAGAGACCGGGACCAGACAAACTTTCGCCTACAGAATGGATCAAAAATGTGGGTCTATCATTTTGCTGCCTCTGAAAAACATACCTCATCACCAAAGATAAACACCACCTTAGAGTCAAATGATGGGCAAGAGTATTTCAAGCAAAATGAACCAGAAAACAATCAGGAGTTTCTATCTAATATCCAACAAAATAGACTTCAAGCTAAAACTAATCAAATGAGGTAATAAAAGTCTCTTCATACAGATCAAGGGGATAATTCATCAAGAAAGCATTACAATCCTAACATATATGCACCAAACTTGGGTGCACACAACTTCAATAAGCAACAAATGAGCTTCAACCCACTAATACTAGGTGTCCTCAATACCCCACTCTCACCAATGGACAGATAATCCAGATTTAAAAAAAAAAGTAAACACAGAAATGATACAGCCAGGTGATCTCACAGATCAAATGGACCTAACAGCTATCTACAGAACATTCCATCCAAACACAAGAAAGTGCACATTATTCTCAGAAGTCCATAGAACCTTCACTAAAGTAGACCATATATGGGAACATAACACACTTCCAAACAAATACAGGAAAACTGAAATAATTCCTTGTGTCTTAGCTAACCACAGTAGAATAAAACTAGATAACGACAGCAATAGAAATAATATAAAATATGCACAGTCATGGATTTTAAACAATACATTAGTAAATGGATCACTGAAGAAATAAAAAGGGAGCAAAATAATTTTCTAGAATTAGAAGAAAATATAGTACAACAAAATCTGTGAGACACAAAGAGGGCAATCCTAATAAGGACGCTTATAGCTATAAGCACCTACATCAAAAAACAAATCAAAGAGAACTCAAACAACTGAATGATGAACTTTAAGGCCTCAGATAAATACTACCATAAACCAGTATGTGGAAGAAATAATCAAGATCCAAATTAATCAGATAGAAATGAAGAAAGCAACAAAGAACCAATGAAACAAAGAGTTGGTTATTTGGGGAAAAAACAGTATTAACAAGCTCTTAACCCAATTAACCAAAAGAAATAGAAGAAAATCCCAAATTAATAAAATTAAAGATGTAAAGATACTACAATATTCACCAATGAAATCCAGAGGATTAGGACATATTTTCAAACCTTTTGAAGTTGGAAACTCCCAAAGAAATGTATAAGCTTCTTTATGTATATGACAAATGAAAGTTAAATCAAGAAGAGACAAAACATTTAAAGAGAAATATCATAAGCAACAATACTGAATCAGTAATAGAAAGTTCCCATCCTACCCCATCCACAAAAACCTACAGAATCTATTCAACATTCAAAGACAAACTAAAACCAATACTTCTCAAACTACCCCATAAAATAGAATAGGAAAGAATGCTTCCAAATCCTTCTTAAAAAGAAAAGACATAGATGGAGAAATTCTTGATTTGTATTTAGTCAGTACCTCAGCATTCCTAAATCCCTGAAATGCCGTGCTTTCCCGTGTTATCTGAGAGTTATACCCTGAGAGAACTTGATTCGTAGTCTGCATACAGCATCTTAGGTTGCCATATGAGCTTTATGAACAGTTTAGGAAATCATGTCACTTCTGGTTGATTTTCTTAAAAATCAAGAAATACACAAGCAATCTTTATAAGAAAAAAGTATGAGAAATGAGAACTGAATCTGGTCTCACCTTGGTATATGAGTTATTTAAGGGTTCCTATCATCCAGGAGGTCTTTTTAATGTATTTTCATTTCTAAAGTTAATTGACTATAAAAATGCTTTTCAAATTTTTCACTATCTAGGCCTTAGCATGAGGAACAGAAGAACATTAACCTGCGTTCTACCACTCTGTACTCATTCACCATCATGATTCATCCGTGGTCACACTGTCCTCACACCTGCAGCTTGTAAGTCTGTTACCAATTGTAAACAGCAGTCTGAGAATGTGTAACATCAGAAATGTGCACTTCAAAACATCCTTGCCTCCTGCCAAGAATCAAAGTGATGAGCGAGATTTTAGATGACTCCAGGTACATAAAACAAGTTCTAGAAAATTTATCACAGCCTCAGACATTGAATAAGCTAATGTTTTTAAGATATCGTAGTTGCTATATTTTTTTAAAGAAGTGATAGTACTTGTATCTGAAGGCATCTTGCTGTTAGAATTAAGAGGTTGATGTACTTATTGTGCCTACACATGATGATGCCTATTTCTGGTTGCAGTGCACCGGCGTGTGGATCCAAATGACAGTGGAGAGGAGACGTCATCAATGCAAGCTCCTGGGATGGGTTTTCTGTCTTTGTTCATTTGCTAAAAGCTACTGCTGCCATCTTTCTTCCCGGTGTTACAGAATTTAAAATGTTAGACTTGAGGAAAAAAACAAATCCACGGGTTAAAGGAACATGCTAGGTGGACCATTTAAAAATAATCCCATGCTTTTAAAGGGATTTTCGGGTTAAAAGGTAGTGCAAATATGAGACGAACTCTGGGTTTTGCATGTGTGTGGAAAGATCATGGCGAGTTCTAGACCAGAGTGGCCTATAGTCTGAGACTTTGTCTCAGAACAAACATCCCAATAATAGCAACAGCAATACACAAAACAACATCTTCATAATTAATCAGAGGAATAGGGGTGGTAATGGCACATGGCTTTAATCCCAGCACTCAGGAGGCAGAGGCAGGAGTATCGCTCTGAGTTCAAGGCTAGCCTGGACTACAGAGCGAGTCTGGGATAGCCAGAACTACACAGAGAAACCCTGTCCCAAAAAACCAAACCAAACCAAAAAAGACCCTGAATTTGTGACAGCTGCCTGTGGTGATAAGCGGCTGCGGGACTGTGGGGCCGGGCTGGACTGCAGAAAACTTCTGGCTAAAGCTGCCCTTTTCTGAACAAAAACAGAGGAGAAGTGGATGGGGGAGGGATGCAGAAGCGAGGTTGGGGAGGGAATGGGAAGAGAGGAGGGAGGGGAAAATTCAGTAAAATAAATGAATAAATTAAAAAAAAACCAGAGGAATAAAAAAAGAATTATAGAAAAGAGCCAGAAGAAATTAATCCCAGTCTGATCTCTACAATAACATTGGCATCAATATTGGAGACATCTTTTCTATTAAGACATCTTTCCTAAAGAGCTAGAGACCAAATCTTTTCAGTAGGAACACAGTATTAGAAAGTTTCCCCTTAGGTCTTACTTCCTCTCTCATGGTGCATGTTAAAGCTGTTTTTTCCTTGGGGTAGTAGTAAGTATAAACAAACCAGCTAGATTCCAACCCCCATGGGAAGAGGAGAAAATACTGACAAGAAGACAAAGTTGATATGAGCACACATCTTCAGAAGGGGCGAACTCATCTGAACATTCTTCTTAGCACTGGAACTCTGTGTTCTACTGCAGCGCTGCTAATGCATCCATCCATCCATCTGTGTTTCTCCCTCATAGGCACATTTAGAAAAATAGTCCTTTCTCAGCACCATTTCAATGTGTTCAGAAAATTACGTGTATGGTAATGCATAACATTCATTATATACAGCAGAAGCCAAAACCTTCGGCCAGAGTGACCTTCAAAAATTTTACACCTATTTCATGCATTAAAGGAGAAATGTGCATCATGTGCTTTCACTTACTTTGTGATTAACTCAACTGACTTGTGTTCTGCAGGGACAGAAGCCAAAGCCTTGGTCTCTCAAAAACCTTTCCTGAGCCCTTGTGGCATCCTTCTCTTCTAGCATTGTTTTAAGAAGTTTGGTCTCACATACCCTCGGAAGGAAAATAATATTCAAACTTACTCATGCTAACTTGCATCTGTGAGGATCTTTAAAATGTAGAGTACCCTTATCTGATACTCACAGGCTTTCAATGTGGTTACTAGGATGGGGACTGGACTTTCCATTTCAACATTAAGTGAAGAAAGGCTTTTCTTACTTACTTCTAACTTACTCCAAAGTACTCAGCAGAGCCTGATCTTGAACTCAATTTGTATGGTTCAACTCAAGTCATACTCTTTCCAAGATGCCCGGGATGCTGTTTTAGGTGGATCTTTAAAATAATGCCTGGCTGTCCTCCCCGTGTGTTCTTTCTCCTAGAGTGTCCCTGGAGTTTATAAATCAAATGAGATAGCATGCTAATGATCATAGTTTTGTAGATGTAATTAAGGTCCCAAGTCAATTGACCTTAAGGTCATCGATTACCTAGATGGGTTTGACCTGATCATATGAATTCTTAAAACCTGAATCTAGGGATCAGACATAGGAATTCAGAGAGAGGGGATACATTAAAAAAAAAAGGTTGTATGTGAGGTTGCTCTGAAGCTGCTGGCTTTGAATATGGAATACAGACATTGTCTGGAAACTTGGGGAGACCCCACCCACCAAAAGCAAGCATCACCATGTGAGNAACTGACTTTAGCAGATAGTCTGAGTGGCCCTGAAATGGATTCTTCTCCTGAGCCTTCCAATGAGCATGCAGGTTGCCCAACATCATGATTTCAGCCTCGTGAAAATGAGAATAAATCTCAGTCAGATCACGTTGGACTTATGACTTAATAAAAGACATTATTTTTAGCTGCAGAGTTTGTGATAGCTTATATTCAGCCACAATAAAATAATAAACTGCCACTCTTAAGTATTTATTGAATGATCATTACATGTGAGACATTAGTTTTTATTTCTGATCACTTTATGTCACTCTCTGAGAGACTAGGAGAATTAATTTTTAAAAGCTTTCTAGGTTATTTTACTCAGCACTGTTACTATTTTTCTTCACTTGTGAGGAAATAGAGAATTATCATCCCTGTGCTACTGAGACACACCTGTGTCCCTTATTCTGAGCAATGGGATACTGTGGGAGGGGAGTAACGCTCCAGGACAATAACTTGCATCTCTACATTCTCTCTTGACGAGCAGAAAACCCCAACGCTCTGGATGGGAAGGCTTCACATGTGGGGAGCACCTGGCCCTGAGCTCAGGGGTAGAACTTCCTGCCAATATGCTTTGGGTATGTCTACCTTGACTGACACATTTACACTGAATGTACTAGGCCATATGTCATCCTGAGCTTTGCCAACATTGACAGCCGCCCAACCATGTCTTAGTAGAGAAGGCTACATCATCAGGTCCTTTTGCTGAATACCAGTAGAGTAAGAAAGAAGGTAGGCAGTTAGAAGTGGGGAAAGTCATGGAGGAAATGGGCTAATATTAATAAGATATGGAAAAAAGAAAGAGAAGATTGGTAAAGCCGGATTGAAAGTCCAGGAGATAGAGGCAGGAAGATTAGGAGTTCAAGATAGCCCACAAGATAGCACTGTGAGTCCCAGGCAAGCCTGGGCCAGTCAAACAAAGTAAAGGAAGAGTAAGGAAGGGAAGAAAGAATAAACAGAGAAANAAACAGAGTTCTGTGATTGAGCAACAATGACCGAGTGGCTGCTATTTAGATTTTGTGGGGCGTCCATGTGAGGACAGACCCACTTTCTACCAGACACCCTGAAATGAAACAGTTAAGGCTCATCAGCAGAGTGCCAAAGTGTTGAAATGAAGAAATCAAGTCCACTAAATATTTTAATTTATTTTTTAAATGTGTATGAGTATTTTGCCAGCACATATGTATGTGTACCATGTGCATGCCTGGTTTCTGTGGATGTCAGAAGAAAGCGTCGGGGTCCCTGGAAATAGAGTTACAGACAGTTGGGAGCTGCCATGTGGGTGCTGGGAACTGAGCCCAGGTCCTCTACAAGAGCAGCCAGTGCTCTTAACTGCTAAGCCACCTGTCTGGTCCCTACATTAAATGTTTTAAATTCATCCTGTTCTTTAGACTTCTGAGGATACACTGTTGTGACTTGGGAGAAGGAGCCTAGCCAATGAGCCAACTATGACGTAGGTTTTCCCTTCCTGTATTCCTGTTTAATTTCCACAGAAATACTGGAAAANGGGCAAAATATCACAGCTAAGTTAGAGACACTTTTTTTTTTGTTTTATATCAGAATAGAGTCAGTAATGATGGTAAGAAAAGCCTTAGTTTTGAAACCATCATTATAATCATTAATCAGTTATTTTTATTGGAGCAATAGTAGACAAAATATTTCCTTTTAAAATAGTAAGTTTTAATAAGTGAGCCAAACTAAGTTGGTCTCTTTAATTGTATATAATAAAGTTATTTCTAAAATAAATTTAGATGGATGTTAAATAACATAACTGCTAATAAGTGGAATTCAAGGTGAACATCTATTGAAAATATTACTTCAAGAANCTTTAATGCAAATCAGAGAAACTACATAGCACCCAAGCTCTTGGTTTTCAGAACCCATCTGTCACCACAGCTCCTCTGTCCCCAGTCTGATGAGCATCTCTATGGGAAATTGCTTTCATATGTTTGCAACATGTTTTAAGGAGAGTTTCTCAAATCGAACTGGGGTATTTCCTCAGAATTTTCACATTTATGGAACTCAAAAACCAAATAANCTTTTCTTAAAATACAAGGAAGACAATTTTTAAATGCTTAACATTTAGTATTAATTTGCTTGCTTATTCATGTGTATATGCATGCACCCATATGCCAGTGTGTGTGGAAGTCAGAGGATGACTTATGGGAGTTGGTTCTCTCTTTCCACCATGTGGGTTCTGGGAATTGAANTCAAGTGGTCTGGCATTATGGCAAGACCCTTTTCCCACTGGATCACCTTGCTGGCCCAAGAAAAAAAAATTTAAGTATGGCTTCATTTTCCTTTCCTTTGCAAATCATTTTTTATATTTATTTATCTCAAGAGATCAGGAATTTAATATCATACAAAGTACCACTCTCATACATAAAACTGGCATCTCAAAATTTCTGATTTCTATGGTATAATATGCTATTAATTAAAAAAGGATAGGTTGTGAGTTAAGGAGTTCCTTTTGACTTCAGCTGTATTAACATCTGGGATTAGGGATGGTCCTCACCAACGCCAGTGTCATGGTCTAGGTAAGGAGGAGGTGTGCCTTGGAAGGATGACCACAAATCTGCTGCCTGGAACCCCCTGAAGCTTCCCATTCTCCTCCAAATGCCCTATTTATCTTCTTCATNAGCATAATAATTTAAAACTATCAGATGAATTTTGCTTACATGAGCAAATTTTCTCTTTAGATAATATATACATCAACTAATTTCAATCTGGTCATGAAACAAGGATGTCTTTGACATTAGAAAAAGGGCAAGTTGTAAATGCACGTTCCTCCCTTTTCTCCACAAAAGAAACATACATTCGGTTACTTCTTTATTAAAAGACATGCCCGCCCACAAACATCTGAGAACCATCTGTAGACAAAATGCCAAAATGCATAGTCGAGTTTTGAGTCACACCTCACCACCCACCAAGACCCCTGTCAACTCACAATAAACACCTTTCTAGCATCTGCCCCAGAGAAAGAAACGCCACATTACCCAGAGGTCAGAGCAAACAGATGTCACTTATTGCAGACCCTAATCATATCCATACCCAACTTTAGGAGCTCACAGNGAAAGCCGACTTCTGGAGTAGGGGTTCCTTCAGCAGAGATGCCATCCTATGTCCCCTCTCACTCTCTGGGAGAGAGGCCTCCAGAGGGGTTGCCTCTAGCGGCTGTCCCAGCATCCTGCTTTTCTCTTGACCATGATTGAGCATTGGGATAAGGAAGCTTCAGGAATTCTTCATAATTAATCCACATCATAGCATCTCCTGCTTGTCATTCTAACAGCTGGGCCTGAGAGCCAGTGTCTGTACCAATCTCTTCACTGTCCATGAAGGATGCTGTCCGTTCTTCTCTGTTCTAATAGCCTTTCAAGTACATTTCTGTGCCTTCTTTCATAGCCCTCGTTGTGTTCAGCAACATTTGTTCATGTCTTTGACTCCCAAGAAATGGAGTTTCTTGGGAGTTTGAGAAGAGATGAAAACAGAGGAATAAGGGATGTGGACAAGAAGGGAGGGAAGCAGGCAGAAGAAGGAATAAGAAAAGAAATAGAAGATGCAAGACATATGAAAAAGATGAATACAAAAACTGGCAGTGAAATTTTTGAGATTTTTTTTGTAATGGATAATAAGTAAAATGTAACACACACACATGAGTCTTTTATACATATAAAAATGAAGAAAATACTATTTGCCACATTTTGAATGAACTTAGAGGAGGTAGAGCTAAGGAAAATAATCCAGGCCCAGAATGAGAAACACTGCTTAATGTGTGTCGACTCGCAAAAGGTCAGCCTCATAGAAGCAGAGCATGGAGTGAGGGTTGCCTGAGGTTTGCAGGTGAGACAGAATGGGAAAATGCTAAATGGTAGAAATTTCAGTTACAAGATGAGTAAGTGCTGAGACTCCTAGATGAGACTCCTAGGAATGACTGTAGCTACAACACTGTATTGTGTTAAATATTTGGAATATGTTAAAGAAGATTTTGCTGGGCATGGTAGTGGCACTTTAATCCCAACATGTGGGCATATGTGTGTGAGACACAGAGAGAGAGAGTTCTCGGACAGTCTTACTGTACAAGGGGGATGTGTAAGGAGATAGACGTGTTAGCTAGCTTGGTCTGAGTAATAAGGACCTTGTTTTGTTTTGCTTTCAGGAAAGAAAACAACTTTATTTGGTGCACTGGAAAGAAAAATAGGTTGGCAGCCACAAACATTTTCTGCTAGCCTTTTAATTTTTATTCTTCACTTCTTTTTGAGATAGAGCTTCATGAATCCCAAGCTAACCTCAAACTCCCTATGTAGGTGAGGCTGGTCTTGAACTCATGATCCTCCTGCTCCCAACTCCCAAAAGCTGGAATCACAGACATATGCCCCCACACATGGTTTTATTCAGTGTTAGGACCAAACCTGGAGCTTTGTATATGCTATTGGAAGGCTCTGCACCAATTGAGCTGCATTCCAGCTCTCCCTTCAAAACAAAGCATAACCGTTGCAGCACTTCAAGATGGCTGAAAGTTTGAAGCCAGTTCCAGGACAGCCAGCCTACAGAAATCCCGTCTCAAAATAAATAAATACTCCCGGCAGAATTTCTACCTTGAAGTTCTCCTGCTCTGCAGACCTCAAGAGCTGAGAAGTCTTTAGACATTCTTATAAAAAAGAATGTTTTATGTCATTAACTGAATCATCATATTGTACCTCTGAATTATATGCACTCTTATTTGGCAAGTAGACTTCAATCAAATTAGAAAAATAGAAAACTTAAATTTTAAAAAGAGAAAGTATTTTCCATAACTATTTCAATACTCACCTGTTTCAAACACACACAGATAGAGTCATAATGTCCTTGTGGCTGAGAGGCTCTGCTGCTCTCAGGCCTTGAGATGATGCTGGCCAAGACTTGGTACACGAGGAGCCCATCCTCTCAGAGACAGGATCTGGATGTGGTTTTCCACTGTTAACTTTGAATCAAACGATTCTGGGGCCAGTGCTCAGAGCCCCTGAAATATTCCTCTAATGAGCAGGCATTTGCTTTCTCTGTGTCTGTGTACCATTTTCCCACTTGAACTGGAATCTTGTTCCAGTTCTCTAGTCTGGCCAATGAAGTTCCAATAAGATTAGAAAGAACAAATTTATGTAGCATACCTTAATCTTTTTTAAGAGACTGCTTTTAAAACCAGGAAGTACTAATGGCCTGTTTTCTTCTAAGTAGTATAAATAGCAGCTGAACATTGTAGAATACTTTTAATTCCAGAATTTAGGCAGGTTTATCTATTGAGTGAGACATAGTCTTTATTTTCTTATTTATTGGAGCTGGGTGTGGTCCAGCTCCAGAATCTCTAGTCCTGAGCCTTCCAGCCATCTCTTGCCAGCTTCTCCCTACCACATCCCTGGAGTGGGCTCACTGCCCTCAGGTGCCTTTGTGCTTGCCTGATGTCAGCAATCAGGTTTGCTTCTGAATTACTTCTTTTATACTATTGGAGAAGTATTTTATACTATGGATAATTCTCTAGGAAAATAAAAAAAAAACAACTCAAGATATAGTGCTGTCCAGCACCCTGCCCCTCGCTCCCCTTGGCAGATGTATCAGAACTCAGAACTAGAGGCATTACTGTCCTAACCAAAGTAGAATAGCTATAAAGCAAATCAAGTGCCTGATTACAGTGCCTCAAGTCCCCACCCCATTTCAATGACTCCTCCTGGATCTCTGACACCATTCACCCACATCCTTAAGGACCTCTCTTCCAGAGATGCTAGGGTTCTGCCTCCACTACAACATGGGACCATGAGTGTTGACTGGGCCTAGCATTGACTATGTGGGAGAAGCTGCCTTTGCTCCCCTGCCTCAGCCCCCACCCAGAGTAGCCTTACTCTCTGCACAGACATTAAACTTTACTTTCAGATGATATTGTATTTCTACAGCCATCCCATAAACTCCCAGCATTATCCAAAAGGCTTATTTAACTCTTTATGATATGCAAGAGGACTGATGTACTGAAATGTAGATTTAGAGAAATATTTTTTTCTTGCAAATATAGCTATCCTGAAACTTCATAATGCTGATTTTTTTTAGTTCAATTTCATTTGAATTTATCACTCTAATTTGTAGAAGTGAAGTTTAACACCCCTAAGAATTTGATATTTTTATATGATTACAGCTATTGTTCACTCTAAATTGAATTGTCCACTGAGGAATTCTGATTCTTCTGGCTTTCTTTCTCTTTACTCTCTATCTGACAGGATTAAAAAAAATCATGTCAGATAACAATACTATTTGATGGGTATTAACATAAAATATCCAGTTTTTCAAATATCCATTATTGAATTTTTATCTTGAGGGATTTATTGGTAATTCAGATAAATAAGAGACACTGGACTTGAAAGGTGAGTTAATGAAAGACCTTCTGGCTTGTTCAAATAGTGTTCATTAAGAAGTTATTTGCAGGTTTTCTAGTGTATACAGCTTTCCTTTATAGATATTTTCAGCCTTTCTCAGAATGGAGAAAGACGTGTTAATTTATGGGTAACCTATGTAATAAAATGCTAAGCTGCTATCTCAAGCAACCCCCTAAATGTATAATGGTTCAGATATAAGGAAAGCTTCATATTTGCATAAGTTCCAGAAAAAAAATATGCCTGATTGGCATAGAAGATTTTTGCTTTAAGTACTGATTCAGGAACTGAGACTCCTTCCTGTTCTTCTGTCACATTTAACACATCTAGGGCTGCCATGCACACTTGCCTCCAGCTACTGTAAGATGAAACAGTCTAGTGAGATTCCACGTGGGAGCTGGGAATTAAACCCAGGACCCTTGGAAGAGCAGCCTAACCTCTAAGCCATCTCTCCAGCCCCAGTAGCTTGTTGTTGTTTGATTTTCAAGACAGGGTTTCTCTTTGTAGCCTTTTGGGTCCTGAACTAGCTCTGTAGCCTTGAACTCAGAGGTTCTTTTGCTTCCTGAGTGCTGGGATTAAAAGTGTGTGCCACCACACCCAGCTCCAATAAATAAGAAAATAAAGACTATGTCTCACTCAATAGATAAACCTGCCTAAATTCTGGAATTAAAAGTATTCTACAATGTTCAGCTGCTATTTATACTACTTAGAAGAAAACAGGCCATTAGTACTTCCTGGTTTTAAAAGCAGTCTCTTAAAAAAGATTAAGGTATGCTACATAAATTTGTTCTTTCTAATCTTATTGGAACTTCATTGGCCAGTCTAAAAAATAGTAAACATCACTTCTATTTACATTTCAATTCTTAGGATTCAGTCATGTGATTGCATTTGGCTAAAAAGGAGGCAGGAATATAAAGTCCAATTGGTAGGTCCAGGAGGCAAAGGTTCTATGCTTAGTGAATCCTCAGTCACACACGGGCTCAGGTCCTGGCTCCATAGTGGATTCTTTTGTGATGATTTGTGCTTTAATTTCCTTGTCTCTTAAGGGACAATAAAACTTATTTTCATGATCGTTGTTCAACTCAAATGGAATAGTGAAATACCAAATGATTAATATACGGTATAAACAGTTCAATCTGAAAGCCTAGATATATTTAGTTTTATAGTTAAACTATTGGTGGAACTGTATAATTGTCCTGGTTCCCAGAACACTTTAAATTCCTTCCTCGATATTTTGATGTTTTAACAATATCTCACAAATGCAAGTGGAGATCACATGTTATATTTACCTAACAACCTATTTGAGCATTAAATGAACATAAGAAATTAGATCTTAAGACTACACAAAGAGGCAGGACCATCTCTTCAATCAATGCGGTTGAGGAAATCAAATATCTACATATGGAAGAGTGAATGTGCACCCTTATATGCCATATAAACATCAACTCAAAATGTTTGTGGTGTGCGTATATATGTGTGTGTGTGTGTGTATGTGTGTGTGTATGTATGCGTGTGTATATGTGTGTGTATGTATGTGTGTGTGTGTGTGTGTATGTGTGTGTGTGTATGTGTGTGTGTATGTATGTGTGTGTATGTTTGTGGTGTATGTATGCATGCAGTGAGTGCACACAAGTATTTGTACCTGTGGCCACGTGTGCTCAGATCAAAAGGATGGTTGGTGTCCTTCTGTATCACCCTCCATCTTTTTCTGAGAGACAGGATGTCTCACTGAATCTAGAGCGAGGCTGGTGGTCAGTGAGCCATACTCTTGTCTTTGGTCCCCAGGACTAGGTTACAGACACAGGCTTCAACGCCTGGTTTTTTATATAGTTTCTGATACCTTGAACTCAAGCATCCCTGTATCAACAGCAAGCACTTTAATCATAAACCATATCTCAAGCCCAGATTTTAAACATCAAAGAAATTATTGAAGGGACTAGAGAGATGGCTTTGTGGTTAAGAGCACTGGCTGCTCCTCCAGAAGACCTGAGTTTGATTCCCAGCTCCCATATGGCAGCTGTAAGTCCAGTTCCGGGGATCAAACTCCCTCTTTTGGCCTCCATGGGCATCAGGCAGGCATGTGGAGGATCTACAATGTAAATAAAACACTCAAATGCATGAAATAAAATCAAATAGAAACAAAAAAGAAGTTATTTGAGTGCTGATTCAGTTCATTATCTTGATATAAACAGTTCAAAATGTGTACCTATATCAAAACTCACCTTTCACATTATAAATGCAATTTCATTTGAACATATACACTGTGCTGTAATAAAAACCAAACAAGGAGAGAAACATTATAAATTACTAACATGTCTCTATGATTCTCCATGTTTTTTTTTTTGTTGTTTTTTCAAGACAGGGTTTCTCTGTGTAGCTTTGCTCCTTTCCTGGAACTCACTTGGTAGCCCAGGCTGGCCTTGAACTCACAGAGATCCGCCTGCCTCTGCCTCCCGAGTGCTGGGATTAAAGGCGTGCGCCACCAACCGCCTGGCTGATTCTCCAGGTTTTAAGAGATTCTTCACAGTACTTGGGAAAACTTTCTTCTTCCTATTTCCCAGTTTTGGTTTGGTGAATCAATGCAATTGTGTGTGGGGGAGGGGGGTGTAATCGCTATAATTTAATTCAGCCCTAATGATAGCTCTCAAATCCTGTGACCACAATAATGAGATAAACTCTCAAAATTCTCTTCAAAGGTCAAAAGGTTGCCACTCTTACCTATTAAACCTTCATGGAAAAATTGAGGTTCAGAAAAACATTTTGCCATTTCAAAATTAGAAGGCACCCAAGTCCTGAAATCCTAGCATCGATGAACTGAAAGAGCCGGTGGGGGGATTTTTGGTGGGCAGAGCAAATC
Organism: Neotoma lepida; assembly: GCA_001675575.1. Taxonomy (NCBI): domain Eukaryota; kingdom Metazoa; phylum Chordata; class Mammalia; order Rodentia; family Cricetidae; genus Neotoma; species Neotoma lepida. The sequence goes on along the minus strand of LZPO01087371.1, from coordinate 22,965 downwards.
ACGTATATTGTCTTCTTTTGGTTTCCCCAGATACATTTTATCCTTTGTGTTTCTTTCATTTTATTTTGTACCAGCAGCCGCGGGATTTCTGCCAGAAATGAACTCAGCCGCTTCCCTGGGAATGTTGTCCGGTTGCTAATTTCAGTGCCGGAACTGTGTTCCCTCGCGTTCTGGCCTATTTCCATGCATGCCTCCACTGGAGGGAGGGCTCTGACAGTTCTGTGGATAATGGTAAACACATGTAGCCAATACTGCGTAGTCTTTCAGAGCCAGAGAGCATTAGTAGGTACTTCAGTTGCTGGCAACAGAAAAACAGTGTAAGAGACTCCATCAGGCACCCGGGGAAACCACAAGGAGATACCCAATGCAAGCAAAGTCCCTCTCTCTTTTTTTTTCTTTCTTTTCTTTCTTTCTTTCTTTTCTTTCTTTCTTTTTTCTTTCTTTCTTTCTTTCTTTCTTTCTTTCTTTCTTTCTTTCTTTCTTTCTTTCTTTCT
>LZPO01087371.1:9696-22357 GCA_001675575.1 Neotoma lepida | reverse complement strand
TTCTTTCTCTCTCTCTGTCTCTCTCTATCTCTTATCATTGAGCAATTATAAATAAAAATCAGAGTTTATGATGACCTAATTCCAACTTTAAAACTGCAGGGGAAGAATCTGGATTGAGAGACAAGAACATTTCAACTTGTTTGTTTTGGAGAATATTCCCATTTCAAGTCAGGCCTCTTGATGCTTTAAGTGTTCATGAGGACTTTGACTTCTCTGAGTACACAGGGGACAAATNACAATCATGATGTCATTGCCTTGGAGATTTCTCAGACTACCAAGTTCATCAGTCATGTTGTCAATGTTAAGGAGATAAAAAAAGAAAAAAACTTGAAGATACATTATCATTGTATGAAAATTAATACTAATTTCTCATTGGAGGCATTTCTTCACTGCTGTTGTCTAAGTTCCAGAGAAACTTCAGAAAGTTCTCTTAACGTAGTGGCATTCCTAGCAGGTCAGCTCATAGTACCATTATCTCAAGAATGGTAAAGATATTGCAATCTAATGATAAATAAAGATAAAATAAAGAATATTGTGAACAATATTTTATTTGCTACATAATTTTGAGCTATCTACTTATTATTCTTATTCTCCATTATATTTTGATGATTACAGAAAAGCATTTCCTTCTAAACATATTGCACCGGGCTATTGTCTATGGTATTAAATTGATACAGGCATCCCCAGTCTCCTTTCCATTTTTTTCTGGGCCATCCAGTTTACAGTAGTCTCCTCATTTACCTGGAAAACCATCTTGCATCTCTTACATTCTGTTTTGTTTCCCTGTCCTGTTGATGATCAGAATTCCTTAACCAGAGTTGGGGAAGCTTCCTTGTTTAGTATCTCCAAGATGGCCAATATAGGTCAGCTCCTAAACAGAGATTTGTTCACTCAGACTCAGAACAAAGCTATGGAGACTCACTGTAGAGAAATTTCTCAGATGTAGAGGTATTTCTTAGATGAAGAAGAATTTTATTTGACTACAATTAAATGTAATACTAAAATGATCTGTTGTCTTATGCACTGAAGGCTAGCTTAGTGTGAATAAAGAGGCCAACACCACTAGGTTTATTAAAACCTGTGACATAAATAAGCCAAAGCACAATTGAAATTTCAAAGCCAAACAGATTCTCTGCGTGCACAAGTGGGCTGGAGAATGAGCTTTAGAGAGACACTGTCATTGCCCAACAGTCAACCTAGATCCGGCTTCCTCGGTGTTGGCACCACTGCCATTGAGAACTGGATAGCTGGCTTTGGGGAAGCAGGGCTGGCTGTGCACTAAAGATTTAACAGCACCCTGCCCATCATCCAAGTGGTAATAACCAAAATAGTTGCAGAATTTGTCATCTGTTCCTGGGAAATAGGTAGCAAAGCTGACTATAGTTGAAAAACACCAAATCTGTCTTTTTGTGATCTGAGTGGCAGGGCCCTGGTCTTGTACTGTATCAACCATTTTCCAGACCCCAGTGGCAGTGGGGGCCTGTCCTGTTGCTTTGTCTACTAAGAACAGTCAAATAGTGACCTGTGGAATATGCTTATACCATAAAAATAGCTAGCAATTTTTTCTCTTGAACAGATAAAAATCAGTATCTTCTTCTTGGGGTAGAGTAGGGGACTCTAGAGTGTGTTGGATGATCTGATCCTCTGTTGGGACTCCACAACTCACAGTGGACATTCATCAGTTGTGATGTGGCGACATGTTCTCAACAAGCACAGTGAAAATGACACTGTTTCTCTCTCCTTTCGCGTGCACAGTTTGGATCTGGTTTGAAGGAAAGGAGTCATTTTCTTCACTGTGACAGTGCTTGAAACGACTTCTTGAACTCATTTAGCAGCCATTGCCCTGGATCCTATTGTTTTGTTTTTGACATCATCGGATTTTGATCAAAGCATTCACAAAAACTAGAAATACAAAGAGCAGAGCGTGCTGTGCGTCAGCTGCTGGGAGACAACAGATTAGACAAACGCCACGGTTTATCACAGGCCTGGGGCTAACCAAGCCAGCAGTTGCAAAGTTTAACAAACCTTTAAATAATTTCAAGCCCCTTTTTTATTACCCATTATAAAGTGAAACTGGATTCATACTAGATTAATAAACACTTTCAGAGGCATAAGACAATCAAGAGAAGAATATTTTATCATCCTATATCAAATTCCATTTATTGAAAGTAACGAATAAGTATAAATGAATAAACAGGGAATGAGTCTTTTTGGGTTCTGAAGTAATTCTAGCTTGTTTCTTACATTTCCATATAATCAGGTGGTAGCTAAGCATTTAACTCTGTTTGTACAGATTTTATAATATAATATGGGTCTGTGTAAGAGACACATGCTTTCTTTAAATAAAACAGGGACGAAAAGAACAACCATGAATAGTTTTCACATCTCAGGAAGTGTAGTACTAACTTGGAGACATTTTAATATAGTATCATTACCATGTATTATCATGTATGTTTTTGGTTTTGTATATTTCTCTTTTGTTTTACATTTTTAAAATTTTAAAATATTTCCCTTTTATTTTACTTTTGAGATTATAATACAGTTACAACATTTCTCCCTTCCCTTTCCTCCCTCCAAACCCTCCCATGTACCCTTCCCTGATCTCCTTCAAATTCATGGGCTTTTTTTTTCATTATTTATTTTCACATGCACATATGTATGTATGCACATAACACACACACACATACCTAAATATAATGTAATCAGTCCATATAATGTTACTTGTATGTATGTTTTCAGGGCTGGCCATTTGGCACTGAACAACCAATTTGTGTGCTCTTCAATATATATATATACATGTTGCATGCATATATATATATATATATATATATATATATATGTTGCAAACAATAAAGTGTCATAGGAAGTATTGTGCATGAATCTACAAATCCCACTGGGAATCAGAGAGATACAGTAACTTGGATTCTTCATGTTCTTCCTCTCCCTTCTCCCCGCCTTGCTTCTTGATCCCAGCGCTTGGAGGAATGGCTATCTAATTCTATTCTAATGGCTATTCTCGTTCTGGACAATTTTATCCCTTTCAGGACATTACATCTACACTGTCTGGAACTTTGGGTGGTAGCTTAGAGACAGAGGCTGCTGATAGCATGGGGGTGGGACTGAATATCCAACAATATGTAAGGCCATCTCTCAGGACAAAGAAGTGTCAGTTCCAATCATACTATGCTTAAAAATTAGTTCTGTCTGGGCTGGGAAAATGATTCAGTGGATAAAGTGTTTACTATGTAACCACAAAGACTAGAGTTTAGGTCTTGAGCAGTACTGGGCAGGCATGGTAGGCCTTTCGTAATTCCAACTCATGGGAGTAGGAGAGAGAGGATGCTCCAGGGCAAGCTGGTTGGCTAGACTTGTAAAATCTATGAGCTCTGGGTTCAGTAAGAGACCCTGCCTCAGAAGTAAAATAGAGAGAGATTGAGGAAGACACTCAGCCACCGGCTTCCACATAAATGAATCTACCCATGCACCTACACATATGTGCACTGGCATACATGTAAACATGGGTAAGCATGCACCACACCACGCACACACACGCACACACACACACATGTTCTGTCACACATATGATCTCATCTAAACATATTTACTTTCACTGATCTTAGAGCTTTATAAGAATATTACCATGCAAAATCTGGTACTTTGTGGGTTTTTTTTCTCAACAGTTTTCTTTTTACTCATCATTTGTGATTTTTCCCCATTTAGTTTCACCAGTACATACAATTTCATTTTGTAAATATGGCATATTTTGCTTTTTATTTTATTGTCAGTGAATATTCTGATTGCTTATTGTTTCATCAGTATCAACGATGTCACTAAGAACATTTCACACAAATCTAGTGCCCACAAAGAATTCCTATGACATCTATTTTGAGGACTGAAGATGTTATGTTGTCTAGAATATGAGTCTTCAAGTTTAAAGGATAGTGAAAAGTTCAACATGAGTGGAAAATGGGCACATAAACTGGGAAAATGTAAACTTTTGCCTTCATCCATGTTTCTTCCAGATTCCAGGTTTGTTAATGTTGCCCAGTCTAGTGGCATTAAGAGACAAATCTGTGTGGCCTGGAACTGGATTTTCTCAGTTACTTGCAAGGCTTGGCATCTTCACATGTGTTTAGTCACCAGTCATGTTTCTTCTTCTCTGAGGATTTTGCTTTTCTCTGAAGTTTATTAGAGCTCTCGATCTTATTTGTTGGAAGAAAAAGCCTTCCCCATTGGTTTATGATATTTCCTTTATTATATGTTTTCTACATACTGGAGTCTGTTTCAAAGTTATCCACTGTGTCTCATTGATCTGCCAGTTCTTTGCCAATACCATGTGGCTTTAATCACCAGGGTCCTATATTATATTTTACTATATGGTAGTGTGAGTCTGACTTCAATATTTCCTTTGTTCAAGATTTTATAAGCCATTCTCATCTCTATTTTTATTACCTAGCTCAGTGTTAGAATCATTTTGTTAAGCTAAAAAGGTTTTAAATTTTGATTGGCAAATAAGAATTCATTTTTAATGTTGAGTCTCCTTATTCAGAAATATCTCCTGTCTTTCAAATTATTTTTATGGTTTCTTTCATAAAAGTCACATTTTTGTTAGATTGTCCTGGCCTTTGCAAGCTTTAGTTCATTGTGGGTAGCACTTTCTAGCTGGTTACTGATCACACAAGAAATGTTATTTGAGATATTTATTTTGTACTTCATTATTTTACTGAATTGTTTTCCTCATTTTCAGATTTTTTTTAACCACATTTATTTAGTTTCATTCTATATTTTCAGGTACACGGGTTCTCTCTTCTGACTTGAGTCTCAACTATTATTTCATGGTGTAATTTTAGCCAGAGCTTAAAAGTCAATCGTAGCCACAGCAGCACTAGGCAAATTCCCAAGCTCCTTGACTAAACAGGCTGTGCTTTGCTTGGGAGTGTGGCTTTGGCTCCAGGCTTAATGCAGACACCTTTGAGTCCATTCCTGCTTTACTAATGAGAACATTGCCAACTACTTTTTCAACAGGAGTGGGGCTGTTAACACCGAGAGCAGTGTTTCAACAACTCTACAAACCATCACGTAAGGCAGAGGAGAGAAGGTACAAAGTAACAAAAGCAGATAGCCACTTGCAGCGCACTGCAAGACACTTGGAAACTCCCTGCAATGCCTGATGGCTCTGCCCTGCTGGCTCTGCTTCACAGGTTCAGCCGCTAAACTGCTCCGTGACTTTCCAACACTGTAGCTAGCCTGGGCGCATGCCCTCTTCTTCCTGCGTGTCCAGAAAATGCATACCCATGGTTTCAAATGCTTTGTCCAGAAATGATAGGACACAGTAGTCCAAAGTGACCCAGAAACCAAAAGATAACACAAACTTTATTTCTATATCATTGCTTCCATCCCAAATTCTCAATATTGCTAGCTGAGAATCATCTTTCACGTCTGCTTTTTGAAAATAAGGAAACATAAATTGTTTGTTGAGCTTTGTAATGCAGCCTTTTATATCGTTGTATAAACCTTTCTCATATTTCATTGCAGATAGAAATATTCTACCTCCCCTAAACTGAACCATAGGGGGGAAATGTTCATGTTGTCTTACGTACATTAGTGTCTTGATCACTCTTCTCTTGCTGTGAAGAGACACCATGACCAAGACAACTCTTATAAAAGAAAGTATTTAATTGGGGGCTTGCTTACAGTTTTAGGGATTTAGTCCACCATCATTATGGTAGGGAACATGGCAGCACACATGGCTCTGGAGCAGTAGCTGAAAGCTAGCTACATCCTGATCTACAGGTCGAGAGAGGAAGAGAAAGACACTGGGCCTGGTTTGAGCTTTTGAAGCCTCAAAGCCCACCCCTCAGTGACACACTTCCTCCAAGTCCACACCTACTCCAACAAGGCCACACCTCCTGATCCTTCTAATCCTTCAAATAGTGTCACTCCTTGGTGACTAAGCACTCAAATATATGAGCCTATGGAGGTAATTCTTATTTAAACCACCAATGGAGGTAATTCTTATTTAAACCACCACAATTAGGAAGCCACAATTCTTTGATTAATGGCTTGATTTACAAGAAACCACTTTCCTTGCGACATCCTTTCTGCACAAAGCTTAATATTGTGTCTGCCAAGTCTCTAAATTTCATCTTTAGACAATGACAAAAAATTTCCAGACTGTTAAGAGATTTAGTGCATGAGATGATAATATTTTTCAGATTTCTTTCCAGTTTTGAAGACAAAATTTATGGTTGTCATCAACTTTAAATTTCTGTCGGGCTTTGGCCATGTCCTAGGCAACAGCTGGAAATCCAGCTCATGAGAAATGCTAGGAAGATTTGGTGTCTGATTGTAAATTGCAAACTCTGGCTTGCTGTCTTATATTGTTGCTTAATTATTCTGATTAACTTTTTAAAAAATATTCATAATAAGGCATTGATGTTAAATATTTCTCTTTTTCTTTGATTATTGTTTTGTTTTGTTTTGGGTCTTATAAGACAAGGTCTCACTATATAGTTCTGGCTGTCCTGGAACTTGCTATGTAGACCAGGCTGGCCTTAAACTTATAGAGATGCACCTGCCACTGAGTGCTGGGATTAAAGGCATGTGCCACTCCACCTGGCTTTCACTAAATATTTCTAACAATGATGTCCCTGCAAATAACTTTTGAGAGCTTAGAGTTGAACAACACACAGCATTCAGAACATTGATCTCTGGGGTAAATGTCCAATGAGTACCAAGCATTTCCATAGACAAACTGGCTTTAAAAAAGAGAAAGGGTAAAGTTAGTGTCAACCATTAGACATTGTTCAGACAGAAAAATTATCGAACATCCACCTCATCATGTTAACAGAAAACTCTTTTTGTAACTGTTATTGAAACTAGTGCACACAAGTGCCTCTCTATTACAAACTCTGTGGCAGAGAAGTATCACAAACACGTGTTCAGCTGATTTGCAGAAGTGGTCAGTTATCTGCTACCTGTTCACAGGCTCTACTACCACCTGATGGAAGAGAAGTCAAGTATGTCATTCATCTACTTTAATAGGAACCCCAAATGCAGTGATTTTACCAAAGAGCTCTCTGATTCTCATGCTCCAAGAAGCCCTATGATAAGCCATCCTGAGCTAAGGTAGGGGCTCCCAGGGCAGCAAGGACCTCAGCTTCTTACTTTTGCTCTTACATTCTTAGCATATAATTTTCATCTTCTTGCTTGAAACAGAGTTACTTTATATCCAGCCTCATGTTGAAGTCCCAGACAGGAAGATTGTGTCCATAGGGCCCAAATTTTACTAAAACAGTGGCAAGCTTATGCTTACATTTTCTTTTAAGTTGGAGTGTGTCAAGTAACCTATGACTGTGAGGGCACCTGAGAAGATATTAGCCAGGCTTCTCCTCACCCTGAACAAATAAGGGCATCTGCTATCAAAGAAGAAGGAGAGAAATAACATGCCTGGCCCTTTGTCTCAGTCACAGCTGTCAAGAGCCCAGTCCCTAAGAGCTGCCCAAACCCCACATTAGTGAAACTTGACAGAAGGATCTCCATTGTCAGGTTTATTATTTGGGTGCCTGTATTTTCAGCCTCATTTTCTTTTACTACCTTTCCAACTTCTCAGCCATCAAGGAGCCACACAATGCAGGAGCATAGTTTACAAAATCTGAAGGTGTGTTCCTGGGTTCAAATCCCAGCTCTGCCTCTGACTCACTGTGCAATGTTGGGCAAGTTTCTTACTTTATGACCTCATTTCCTCAGCTGTAAATTTGGTGTATTACAAATGTCAACTCAAGGAAACACAAGGACTGAATTAATTGGTTTGCATAAAGCTCCTGGGAAGTTTCTAAAACATAACAATTTTTTATTATTTTAGGTAAAATCTCTAGGTGCATGTATTATTTTGCTACCAGAATGAGTTAGTTACGTTTTTGCTGTAGCAGAAGGCCTGAGAGAAGCCAAAGAAGGAATGAAAGGAGGGTTTCTTTTGGCTCACAGTTTAAGGGTGCAGTCCATCATGGCACAGAAGGTAGGATAGTAAGAATAGGAGGCAGCTGGTCACATGACACCCAGAGTCAGGAAGTAGAGAATGACAAATGCTGGCATACAGCTCACTTCCTTCTTTTCATTCAGTCTGATGCTCCAGCCCACAGAATGACGCTGCCCACAATTAGGGTGGGCCATCCTGCCCCATCTAGAAGCTCCCGCACAGACATGCTGAGAAACTTGTCTCCTAGGGGGTTTTAGAACTTGCCAAGTTAATATTAGCCATCACACAGCATTTTAAAACCATTGAATATATATACAATTGTATACAACACAAAGCACCAATCACTGGCATTCCATCTGAGGAGCTTGAACACATTTGCATACTTATGAAGACACTACCTTCAACAAGGTATTCAACATTTCTGTCATCTGCGCAGATCCCTGCACACTCCTTCCTGGCCAACCTTTTCTTCTATCATAGAGACAGCCATTGTGTGACTCTATCCCTAGAGTAGCTTTGCTTGCTCCTTGGCTTCAGGTTAAAAGCAAACACACAGAACACACTGCTCTGTCTGGCACCTGTAGCTCAACACAGTATTTTGAGAGCCATCAGATAGTCATGAGCACTGGTAATTCATGCCTTCCTATCAGAGTCTTCCCCTAGGGTCACAGTGTGTCTCTCCTATTCTCCTGTTGATGGAAATTTTGGTGATTTCCCACTTTTGGCAAGTCTAAATAACAGTTAACAAAAACACTCTTCTGTAATCTGTTCATGGACATGTGCTTTCATCTTTTCATGTGTAAATACCTGGGAGTGGAATTGGTTGATGACAGAGTGAATATAAGTCCGAATTTCCAGAAAACTCTCCAACAGTCCTCCAAAAGCAGCGTTACTATTTTACAGGTCTACAAGCATAATACAAGAGCTCTGGTCTTCTTAGTATTCCACTAACACTTGGCTCTGCCAGTCTTATATTTTAACCATTCTCATGAGTGTGAAATGGTATTTATTAAAGGAATTGAAACTGTTGTTTAAAACTCGGAGTTTGGATGATTTTAATGATTCTTTCATTCACAGAAAGAATTCTTCAATGTTGAAGAAAATAGGAATTTGGAGAAAGCTTCCAGGTGGTTCTAGAATCAGTTTCTCAACAGGTTTTACTCTTTCTTTCCTTGCTCCCAGCCCAGAGATGCCAAGTATCACCAGCCATGGAGACAAGGCCAATCCTGGGGTTTTCATTAGTCACAGGTAGGGTCCCCATTTGCATTCATGCTCAGTCTCAACTCCCAGGTCCTGTGTCCAGCTTCCTCAATTTGACTGTTACCATCTCATACCCCACTTCCCCCTTTCCAAATGTGTCTTTAAAAGAAATCCCTTTACTGTTGTTTTTATTGGGGTTTCGGGGGGGGAGTGAAACTAGATATAGCTGCTCGGCTCCTTCTCTCCTGTTTGCTGCATGCTCCTGCTGAAAGTCCAAGCTGTGGTTAGGTAGGCCACAGAGAGGAAGGCTGGGAATACAAGCTGCAGAGCAAGGCTGACTCCTCTCTTCCCTGACCACTGGCAGTGGTATGAGTTGGGGAAACACTTAGCATCTGGTGTTTCTGTTTCTTCAGATGTACAACAGACATCTCGGGTGAAGCTATAGGATTATCTAACACACATCATATCTAATGTATCTTTGAAGAAAGGTGTTCTATGACTACATCTTTATTGTTATCACTGGAACCTGTAGGGTGAGAAGTGGAGTTTCTTCAGAGGGCCTAGAGTGGCATTAGTGAATATAGCCCCATAGAAATTTTACCAAATGTTCACAGGTTGGTGTATAGAAATACATAGCATTTCAGAAACGACACCCTTAACCTTGTTTGTACTTGTTTGATCCAAGTTCAAGTTCATATTTATGCCACCTACAAATAAATATTTAGCTAATAGCTTAGAGTAAGAACTTTCAAAAAGGGAAAGCAGCAAGATGGCGCAGTGGATAAAAGCACTGACCCCTAGGCCTGATGGTCTGAGTTTGAGCCCTGAAACTTGGTGGGGGGGGGAGAACTGACTTCTCTAACTTCTGCGTGTGTGTGCATGTGTGTGTGTGTGTGTATGTGTGTGTGTGTATGTGTGTGTGTGTGTGTGTGCGGTGTGCACACACATTCACATGCCTGTACAAATAACAAGTAAATAAGCACAATAATTAACACTATTTCAAAAGATTAGATTTGCTTTAAGAAAACACAATGCTACTGGTTTGTTTTATGCACAGCTATGTGAAGACAAATGAATGGGATTGTTCATCTGTAAAGCAGGAAAAGTAGTAAATATTCCATAGCAGTTAATAGGGAGAAATTTTTTTGTCACATAAAGGACAATATAGAGATACAAAACAATGAAGGAGAAAGTGTACTTTAGATGGTACTTATATTCCACAGTGAGTGTACAGTGAGTATGTGTATACACATGTAATGTTCTTCAGAGGAAATGACCCCCTAAGCATCCTGAAACAGGAAAGGCTGTGAAATACAATTGCTAATTAGATTTCTATTTACTGGAAAAGCCAAGTCTCCTGAGCCATGCATAGCTGCCTCCTTCAGGTAGGGTAGGAATCAGGCAATTAAGATGCGATGTGACAAGGAATATACTTAGCTGTAGAAGGGGGGGAAAGCTGACAAACTGACCAACCCAGCTACCACCCAGGCCCAGAACCAAGGCTATGAGTTAGCCCACCCAACATCCACCTCTCTATGAACTGTAGGAGTATGTGAAGGGGCCTTACCTGCAGATCCAAAACTGCAGGATCTCCATGACATTGGACAACAGGATATCCAAGAGGAGTCCCAGTGAGGGCTCGTTACCCATGGTGTAGCAGAAGCCAGAGGCCTTGAACCAGACCAATGACTCATAGCAATGAACACTTACAAGTAAAGATGAATGTACTAAAGAGTAAACTGTGTGACTCATTGGGCCACACTACAGCTTCCATGACAAGATTCTCTTCCCATCCCCTCCCTTTTTTTGTTCATTTATTTGGTTTGGTTTTGGAGGTTTCTTTTAAATCTTTTGGGGGTGGGGGAGAGGTTGCAAGGGCAGAGGGAGTACGAGGGGACTAGAAGATAAGTGGGGTCAGAATATATGATGTGAAATCCATAGTGAATCAACACAAGTTAAAAGAATTTTTAAAAAATGTGTAAACACAGATGTAGCCAAATCTGAGCAAAGTGTGTAACAGCTGAACTGAAACTCAGAACTAGAGGGCTGGCAGAGAAAAGAAACCAGGGGCTTGAGAGACCATCCAAGACAGGGCCACCTCCTTCTCTATTCAGATTCTTCAAAGTCACTGGGCTGTTGAAAGGACTTGCTCTTGCCAGTCTGAAGATGGTAGTGTGGCTTGACAGGAAGCTACTACAAATAGCATTGTCACGTGTTAGCTCTAGACAGCACAGGAGTCTTTCCACAGTAACAGGGACAGATGCAGTCATTTCTGCCCCACACTGTAAAACTGGCTGTTGGTCTGTGGAGAGTGGGGTCATCTGGATACCTGTAGAGAGCACAGGGCTGCAGACCCCCTCAACCCTCACCTCATCTCATCAGTTTACTCCTCAGAAAGTGATCAGATGATTAGAGCATGGCATTTCTTGGGAGATTTAGTAATAACCAATTTTGTAAATTCCAAGTTGTCTCTCTGGTGATTAAAAAGTACTTTGTACATTCCTTTGGAAAGGTAACCCACAAGCCTAAACACCTCAGTTTTATTCATATATTTTTTTTCTTGAAGACTAGGGAGTAAGTTGGCTCTGTAATATGGTTATTTTTCAGTGAAGATTTTTGATTCAAAGCTATTTCTTAGTTCTGTGTATTTGACTTGTATTAAACCTTGCTAAAATTTTATCAAAACCAAAAAAAAGTAAGTGAACTGTGGTGGTTCAAAAGAAATGGTCCCCAAAGGGAATAGTACTATTAGGAGATGTGACTTTGTTGGAGTAGGCATGGCCTTGTTGAAGGAAGTGTGTCACTGTCGAGGCAGGCTTTGAGGTCTCATATATGCTCAAGATACTGCTCAGTGTCTCAGTTTACTTCCTGTTGCCTGCCAGATGTAGAACTCTCAGCTCCTTCTCCAGCACCATGTCTGCCTGCTTGCTGCCATGTCCCACCACAATGATAATGGATTATCAGACACTGTAAGCCATCACCTCAATTAAATGTTTTCCTTTATTAGAGTTGCTGTGGTCATGGTGTCTCTTCACAGCAATAACTAAGACATAGGCCAATGTTAGGTTGTGAGTCTGTACTTGGACAAAAGTTGTGGATGGTGTAGGATTGCCAAAGTTTCCCTGGATAGTCTAGGTCTGCAGTTCATGGTCAGAAAAATGAGTGCATTCAACAAACACCAAGTTTAATTATAGCATAGTAAAGAGAACAAATTCAGTTTAGGCCCCATTGTATTTTGCTTGTGACCTTTCTAGTAAAATCTGCAAACACTCTCTGTGAAATGTCACCTACATGTCACATCCTTTAGTTGCTACACTACTCTTTCCCCCCTTTCAAATGGAGTTAAAGGCCAGCTCTGGTGCATCTTGCCTGTGATCCCATCACTGGGGAGGTGGTGGCAGGAAGATTAGGAGATCAAGGACAGAAGGGGAGAGGGGAGACAGACACACACACATACACACACACACACACACACACACACAC
>LZPO01087370.1:126052-139722 GCA_001675575.1 Neotoma lepida | reverse complement strand
GCACAGATTTAACTCCCCACCCCAACCCTCTGAACCAACAAGGAGCCTCCTAGAGGTACAGTTGATGGATCTGAGGCCACCCAGCTGAGTGGTTGTTGGAGCTAATACTGTCAATTCAGACCCATCAGGCATCTCCATTGCCTCCAGACTACAGCAGAACCTTGTCTCTGCCCTCCCCAATATCAGTGCCTCAGCTCAGAAGTGGGGGTTGCCATACAGCTGTGCATTGAGCCACAATACTTGAGTTAAATAGTTTTTCATGATCTCTCTTCTAAGTGACTTATGCAAAATAATACTGTGAAACCTGCACTGTAACAGCATCCCATGAGATCTAGAGTCTTCTGAATACATTATAAACTCTAGNCTTCTCCCGAGATGCCTGAGAATCAAGTAGGGAATATGCTGCAGGGAAGGAAAACGCCAGTAAAAATGCACTTGTGCTCTGTGCCCTGGACCCATCCCTGCATCTTTCTGTAACCATAAAAAAGCACACTGGCCCTCAGAAGCTAACTGCAGCAGGAAAGCGATGTCCTCTTCCATGACCTCAGCCCAGTGACTCCTAACCAATTTCCAGCTGAAATGACAGTTGACAAGGCCACATCTGGCCTTGCATCATCATTTTTACNGCTGTTTTCTCCTCAAACAATACTCATCTGGAGAGTTTTGATAGGAGTTGGGGACAANGTTAATACTTTTTGCAGGACACAAGCCAAGAGTCCAACAGCCAGGAGCAGAGGNGAGCATTCCAACTGCCCTGTCCCCAAGGTCCCCAGCTCAGCTGCCACTCCCAGAGGCATACCAGCACTGGACATGCAAGAACAGCACNAAGGATGGANGCCTTACTTACGGACACACATGTCNCGGCTTTCATAAAATCCNGGGCAACACTGTGATTTGCGCCTATACATGGTTTTCTCCCCATGGCGGTAGGCTGTCCGGTAACTGATTCTGTATGAAGGAAAAAGATTGTGCCATTAGTTCTGATTGATGAGCAACGAGGAATGACTTCTACTTTGATAAAAATAGCTGTCAGCCATAATAAANGTATGAAAAGCAAAGTGTCTCAAAACAAGAAGGAACACAGAATGTAGGTTNGACCAAGATTATTATAGTTCATTATTAAGATGCTAAAGAGGATTCCCCACTCCAGGCAATCCGAACTTTATTTCAAGGTATCAGAAGTGTTGTGATTTCTCTACTTCAACTACCTGGAAATAAGGTGCAAAGCATTGATTAATTTAGTATATGATACCAATCTAGGCGTCATTCCACTTATGTTTCAAAGGAAGAATTCATAGACTTCTTTTTTAAATTCAACATAGTGTCATTCTACTATAAAAGAGAAGACTAGTTTTATCATCCAATTTAACCAAAGCACCATTCATTCACAGATTCAAAAAATTCATGCATTTCTTAAGCATTTAGCANATTGTAGGCACAATTTTAGGAACCAAGGAATGAATGGAAGCAAGCAAAATAGTATAAAGACTTCCTTTATATTTCTCTTATTAGAATTTAGACTTATAGTAANAGAAGATAGAGCTGGTAAAATTTATTTAATAAAGAAACATATTAAANAACTAGATCATAAAATGATAGGTATCACACTCAACCCATAATTTATGATACTNTAGATATTTAACGAAGAGAATAAAGGTATCAGAGTTCCCTTCATTACAAGTACTGATGTTTTGGGTTCTCATGGATCATGATAGCCTATCTTATTTGAAGATTAAATTTCAACATAAACTGAGTCAAATGTCCAACTAGAAATAGACATTGAGGCACCAGTTTCTTGGTATCTGGTGATGGCCAAGAGAAANTGTCTCCAATTTGTGCTGGGAAACTAGTCCAGAACATGGTGCCTGCCCTAGAGTATAGTTGGCATACCCAGTGTCAATGCGTTTAAGACAACNGATTTTCCCTCTCTCAGCAGATATAAGCTGCAAACAGCTTCTTGTTTGGAGTGGAACTTTGTGCCCACTTCCCCTCCTCCATGCTGGGATTTCGTCTGGCTGGAGCCTGGGCAGGTCTTGTGCATGTCCATTGGATTCCATGTTTTTAGTGGATTTTTTCCCCTTTTTTTATTTGGTTTTTTTAAGAGAGAGAAATAACATGAAGTTGGGTAGGTGGGATCTAAGGGGGAATAGAGGATGGGAAAATATGGTAAAAACATGCTGTATAAAATTCTCAAAGAATAAATAAATTTTTTAAAAAAGTGTCTCNCCTAGTCAGGATGAAGTTTTTCTAATCACAGCAGGGACAATAGATATGTCACCTCTAGTTAGACTGTTAGTTCACAAAGGACATGGACTATGCCAACTTTTTGTTGCCCTCTGGGCTTGGGATCAAAGCCCTCAACAAATGTTCTCTGGGTGCATGGATGCACTTTCTCAAGTAGTTGGTATCTCTAANTGTATCAGATTCCGTTTCCACACAGTCAAGCTCATAAACATATCCAAGCTTCCATTACCTGTGCCGTGTACACTTAAACCAGTTCAGGATGTCAGTGCAGCTCGTGTAGTAAATCTGATCAAAGGGATGTGGGTATGACTCCTGTACAGTCACTGAGTAGCTGAAAAGAAAAGAAAAAACCAGGAATCAGCATTCCTCTCCTTTACTTTTTACATTAGTGATACGATCNTCACATTAAAAAACAAAAACAAAGAAACAAAAAGAAGCTAAATTATCTTCATTTGCAGCCCCACACTGATTCTTTTCTTTGGCTGTACCAGGAATTGAACTCATGCCTTGAACCTGCATGCCCAGCTCCCACACTGGCTTTTAACAGAATATTCCTGTTTACGTAGGTTTTTGATTGAACTAACACAACCTAAAGACAAATATTTGCAATTAAGTAAAAGACAAGGGTCCACGTTACACATTTCAACAGAAGTCCTTTTCCTGTCCAGGCTACGATAATGTTCCCAAACTTCAAAACATATTGCTGTGTCTTTCTGTACTTAAGTTACTGCTCTTATCCCAGGATTCCAGGCACAACAAAGACCTTTCATGAAAAATTCTCAGCGTAAGTCCTCAAAGAACAAGGTCAGTAAGCAGAGATACAATCCTAGTATTCAGAACCGACTACATTTCACTGATTATTTTGAAAAATCAGAACAATTGGAGCACTTGGCTTTCATATGCTCACCCAACTTCCCAGGCAGCAGAAGAGTGTACAGTACACAAAAGTGAAGGCTACCATGAGTTCTTTACACTCAGTTCTAAATATATAAATAGGCACAGATAATCAGCCTGAAACAGTCATGCCAGCAGCGTGCTACCTTCTAAACCTTCTGTTCTCCATGACACTCCACTAATGCCTTCTTGGTAGAGTGGGAACATGGGACTCTGTGGCCTGGAAAAGTGAACTATAAAGAACACTCGACCCTCAANTCTATATTGTTAATTTGAAGCCTTTTGCATGCTCCAGCATATAATGTCTGCGTACAAGAAAATCAGGAGAATTTTCTTTTTCAAAANTTTGCTTTAAGTCTCCATTTAGATCTATACAAAAACAAAATGGGACAGCCTCACTGACTTATGTGNGGGGAAATCAATAGTCTAAGTTCATTAACAAGAATTATCAACAGGAGAATGGACAAGAGGGAGAAGTTCTAACTTCTAACCTGAAGTTCTAACATAAGAAGTTCAGCTTAGATGGGGGAGACCTGGTTGGAACGGCTGCATGATGGCGACCTCACAAACAGTAGGTCTGAAACTGGTCTTGGTGATTGTTTTATATCTGCATGTCAATGGGCGATACATGAGATAATCGTAATGTTATATATATTTGATATAGATTTCATTTTTTTGGCATACTACAATGTAGTATCTAGGGCTATTTAAAGATCCCCAAGAAATATTAGGCAGAAATAGCAGGCCCTCTGAGAAGATCACTGGGTTAGAAGCAGGCAAAGTTGTAATTCTGAGAAAGCAGATGACCTTCCTCAGAACATCTTGCTGCCCTGGGCTTTGATTATCACATTTTAAACAGATAATCAGAGCTGGCATGGTGATATCTTCCTAGAATCTCTAACATACATGTAGGTGACAATTTCTTTTCTGTATCATCAGAGAGGCCCTGCTACTTCCCAAAGGCACAGGCTCAGGTGCAAGTGAGCCCCTGTTAGCATGAGGTGATTCGTTTTGTGCAAAGTGAGAGACCTCTCCTAAAATATCAATGCTCTCAAAATGACATGTCACATCAAGCTACTAGTATTTTCTTCAGTGCCCAGTAGCAACTTGAGGTCTACACAGGTGCAAATGCTGAGACTTCCTTGCCAGTCTGTCTGCTCTCCTAGCCAGTTGCTTGTAAATAACTGAATCTTGAAGCCACATTATTATGTCCCCGTTCTGTCCCTCTGGGGACAGACCTATGCCATAGCTATGGACCTGCATCACCTACAAGAAAAATAAGCCACTCCCCACATGTGCTTTGAAATGAAAATGAAAAGAAAAGAAAAAACAAAACAAAGCAAATCCTTGCTCTAGCAAGCCCTACAATACCGATTTTGTTGAACTAAATTAGTTTGTTGGAATTGGGCATGAAACTGGGTCCCAGACAATTGCAAAGGATATGCTACAAATTTCAGTTTTGTACACATTGGAGAGCAAAGCTGCTTATGTGTGCACGTGTGGGTACATGTGCATTTGTGTTCCAGTGCATGTGTGTGTACAGGTGTGTGTGGAAGCAGAGGTTAATGTAAGGGCTTGCTTCTCAGGATCTGTCCACCTTGTCTTTTAAGGCAGGGTCTCTCATAGGCTAGGTTGGCTAGCCAGTGAGCCCAGGGATTCTCCTGTCTCTGCCTCCCCAGTTCTGGGCTTGCAAGTGTCAATAAGCATCCTGGAGGGCTGATGGACTGATTAAAACCTTGCTGACTGTTTTCTGGAACCTAATTACAATTTCTCTTGGGCTAACACTAGCCCCATAAAAACCCATTCATTACCTACCTCTGTCAGACCTAGGATCCTGATTGACACATAAAAACCTTCAGAATTTAGTAGCTTAACAAAACCCTACTCTCCCCCAGTGGAAGAGCTAAGAATGTTTTCTGTAACATCTGAGGCCTATAGCTGAGATCCTCTACCTGGCTGTAACCCGCCTCTCTGATATTTCTACCAACATATTTTTTAAATGCCCTGATTTGTGTCTTATTTTGTTCTGTTACAATAAAAAAAGTTCATGAAACTGCTTCCACCTTGGAACAATGGAATTTGGGAAGCTAAATCTGTGTTCCTGGGCCACGATCACTCAGATTTGGCTCCAAAATAAACTCTTTTTCCCTTTGAGGGGAAAGCTGTGTTTGTGCATTGACACAAGCATGACCACCATGCTGTGCTTTTTACATGGGTGCTGGGATCCAGCTCAGGCATGTGCAGCAAGCCCTTTACTGGCTGAGCTATCTCTCTACCCCTGCCTCTTTCAGTTTTAAAGAAATTCTAAAGCACACTATGAAATCTGGAAGACAAACTTTTAAAATGAGAGTGAGAGAATTCTCTAAGAACTGTGTACCCATCGACAGCACGCTGCTGGTCTTTGTGATCTTTGGGTTTAATTTGAGGGTTTGGGGTTTTCTTACATTATAATGACACAATGCATACACTTTTGAAACCTGAGATCACAGTGTAAACTTTTTTCGTTTGTCACAAATAGTCTTTGTCAGTGACTACACCTAACTCACTTAGTATCTGTCATTGGACAATTTAAGCTGCCATTTCTCGATGGGCACACTGGCTGGAAGCTGTATGTTGACATCAAGAAGGAGAATGTCTGCAAACTGGCCCACCTCTCCCAACACCCCCCTCACCACTGTGCCTTGGTCAATGTCTGGCTACTGTTTGAACCATGTTATCTCCTCTGCTAGCAGTCCAGGCCACCACTCTGACCAGAAGCTGCTCCTTAAAGGCCTGAAAAGTGATGATGGTTGAGTCTGCATTGTCCAGTACACTTCCATCTACACTACTTCCCATCACAAGTACACTTCTAAGGCCGGGCGGTGGTGGCACATGCCTTTAATCTCAGCACTTGGGAGGCAGAGGCAGGCAGATCTTGTGAGTTCGAGGCCAGCCTGGGCTACCAAGTGAGTTCCAGGAAAGGTGCCAAAGCTACACAGAGAAACCCTGTCTCAAACGCCCCCCCAAAAAAACAAGTACATTTCCATCTAGTCTACGCCCCATCACAAGCACACTTCCATCTACACTACTTCTCATCACAAGCACACTTCCATCCAGACTATGTCCCATCACAAGCAACATGAGCTTCCGATGCTGGTGAGCCAATCAGGAGTCAGCACTAACACCTGACATCAGGCCTTGACAAATCCTGCCCCTCTCACATTGTCCCTTCTCAGAGGCCACCCCAGAACACTCCACGCTTCAAACCCAAGTGGTGAGCAGAAAGCCCCTCTGCTAAAGGAATTCCATCCCTCTGCTTTCTGCAGCTTGTTTGTTTAATCTCCTCAAACACACAGAAACATATCATCATGATTTTAACCTATTAAGCATCACAAGGGAGAAACCCCAGCAGGAATTAATTTAAGGTCACAGAACAGGAGGGGGCAAGCCATCATCACTTGGGCACATTCCAAAGTGGTTAATTACATTTTATCTGCCTGAATTATCTTGTTACTTTAATCAGATATGGTAATAATGATCATTTCTTCTCTCAGCTCGTTTCAGGACTGCTGATTCAATTACCACCACTTCTGTACTACTAATTGGGGGGTTGGGAAAGGAGCCACTTCTCCTCTTTCGTGCCATCTTGATAAGAATCTAGATGAAAGCGTTGGAACTCATGCAGCACAGGGGTGGGAGGGAGCCGAGGGCTTCAGCGTTACTCGCTTTCCAAAAGGATGCCGGGTAGGATGCCTTCGTTCACAGGCTCCCCCTGCACATTTTCAGAATTTAATTTTCTCTCCTTTTGTTTTATGTGCAGTGTCCTACAACCACAGTTGCTGCAGTAAAACAAAGCATGGCGCGATCTGAAAGTAAATGTTCCAAGATCAGTGGAGATGCAGCCAGCAGGGCCTGATGAAGGGTTTGTGTTTGTGTTTTTCTCCAAGGAGAAGGTCTACATATACACATGCGTCCTGTTAAGATGCAGATTTTGACACTGTCGGGCTGGCGGAGCCTGAGAGAGCATCTTCCACAAGGTCACACTGGGAAAGCAGGCTCCATTTCCTGGCTCTAAATCTCAGGGTACAGGTGGTTTTCACTGGAAAACAATTTACCACGAGCTCCAATCAAATCCTGCTACCAAGAACACGTCCTTGGAACTAGTCTCCTCTTTTCATTTTTTTGAAAATATATGTACTACCTGTACCTTCACATTTTTTTTACGTGTATGTATGTATGTGTGTGAGTGTGTGTGTGTATGTGTGTGTGTGTGCACATGTGTGAGCATGTGTGTATATGTGTGTGTGTGAGCAGGTGTGTGTGGGGGATGTGAGTGTGTGTGTGTGTGTGAACAGGGGTGTGAGGGTGTGTATGTGAGTGTGTGTGTGTGTGTGTGTGAATATGGAGTTCAGAGGACAGATTATGGGGCTTGATTTTCTCCTTTCAGCATGTGGAGTCTAGGGATTGACCCCGGGTCTTCAGGCTTGGCAGCAAGTGCCTTTAGCTACTAAGCCATCTCAAATCCCCTCATTTGGTCATTTTAATTGATTGAACCTTTTTTATCAAAGCACTTTGGTTTTTTATACCTTTTCTAGAAATCATCAGCTTAAAAGAAGACATCTATCAACAAGGAGGTTGTGACTTTTGTCCCTTCTTTCTTGTAGTAGGTAGAAAACCCATGTCCCTGGGTGCTCCCATCATCTCCTTCCCTCTTAGTGATTATTTCAGGGTCAACTCCAGATTCTCCTAGGTGTAGAGAATACTGTGGTCCGTCTCTCTCTCACTGTGCACGCCCATATCCATATTTGACCATCTCATTCCCAATCAGAACATAGGTTCATTTTTCAGTAATCGTCTACTGAATACATGCCACACACAATGTCCCAGACAGTGGGATTACCCCTGGTGAATAAGACAAGATAATGGTGTGTTGACAGCTTTGCTCAAATGTGGGTAAGGAACCAAGTCAAATCTGCTCTTCCAAAACGTTCTGGTTGGAAGAGCCCACATTCCTTTTGGTCATTGGTTGGTCAACTTCCTAGCTCATCATGCTGAACGTTCCAGCCACTCTCAGGCACATGTTTCTGCCTGATCTCCTAAGCCCAATGCTGTCGAACCAAACGAATCCATGCGTTCTTCACTCAACTCCCTTCTGCTGTTTTTCCACGTGGGCAGTGATACACATCGCAGGCTCTAGGCTCAGGTGGACCACCTTCACATTGTAGTCAATCCATTTTCAAGATGCATTGACTTACCTCTCAGCATCTCACAAGCTTAACTGTTCCTCACACCTAAAGCCACCAACCACCAAGATGTTTAACTCCCAGTTGCTCCCCTGTGGTTCTAAGTTTGATACAATGCACATTCACACACACACACACACACACACACACACACACACTCCTGCATTCCAGACTCATTCCCACTCTTTCAGTAAATATTTATTGCACACTTCCTTACTGAAATGTCCTAGGGAAGGCCCTATTAAGATAATAAAGGTAATCAGTAGGTGCCTGTTCCTTTCATTCTGTATGACACTGTTATTACCATAAATTCATACAACCTTATATTACCTATTTTCTCTATGACATGAAGTTTCATGATCTGTAACTTCATTAATTGATAAAGTAATCATGTTTTGTTACCCAGATTCTATGCTGCCAACAGAGGTGGCAGCAAGACACCTGTATGTCCCCAGCACTCTGCTATTTGTTAATCGTGGTGCTGAGGGTGACATAAACACACCACTGAGAACTGGTGTGATCGCACTTCAGCCAGTACAGATGCACATCATGGTCTAAGTACTGGACACCGTCTGCCTGGTTAAACCTTTTGATGAACTGTTACTTTGGGGTAACGATCGCAATCATTCCTGAGACCTCCAGGCAGCTCCTGAAAGCAGTGCAGCCTGGTTTCTGCTTCAGCAGGAACTAGAGGATCCCTAAGGGTGGCCTCTTGTTTTGTGCATTTTGCATATTTCCTACTGTGAATTGCCCACCTGGATCCTCCATCTTCTGTCCCCACATAATCTACCTGATGTTACCTTCTCCAATGTCCCACTGACTGTTCTGATGGCAGTTCTGAGTGATCTGCAAGACCTCAATTCTAAGCTATCTTCCATCTGTAGAAGCAGCCTCACCCCACCCCCCACCCCCAAACTGCTATCCACTCACATCTTCCAGAGCACCTCAGGGGATACTACCTCCATGTCTCCATGCCTCCTTCCCCGTTCACCCAAATATCAGGCCTCAATTTGATGCTCAGGATTTAAGCCGACGCAAGTGCTCTATGAGTTGCAGTCCTGCCCCACATTAACCCCACCCCCATTTTGAGACAAGGTCTTATTAAATCGCCAACTCTGACTTTAAACTGATTCTGGTAGTAATGATGGCAGACCTTGCTTGAACTTGTGATCCTTCTACCTCAACCTCATGAGGAGCTGGGATTGCAATACTGTGCCATAGCAGGCCTGGAGCAGGCCTGGCTCAGACCACCAAGCTACCCATGACACAACTATTTTAATCCCATACAATTCAATAGGTTAGTGTAGCATGTTACACCATGCTGCTTTCCCACTGTGCACTCAACATTCCCAAGCATGGGTCCAGCTCCTCAAATCACCACATTTGGGTAAGTGCTTACAGACTTCCACCCAAACTCTAGTTGAGTTACTAATGTTTCCCTCCATCTTACAACTGTACCTGTGTCAGAACCAGATGTTACACACACACACACACAAAATATGCATTCCAAGGGCAGTAACATGACTCAATTTATTAAATTGATTTTTCACAGGAAAGTTATTTCAAAGTATCTTCTCAAATTTCCATTCTATGCATCAGGCCTGTGGTGATAACAGAATAGACTGCTCTGGCTGCTTTCGGAACAGTTACCTTTCCCAGTGGCTGCATACATTGGGGTCTTCCAGGTTCAGAGAGGATGCTGCCCTCATCCAATAGCATAGCAGTAAGCAGATGAGGCCCAGGCATGAGTTTGAGGGAATGGTCATTTTCTTTGAAGAGCAATCTGCAGGAGGAAAAACAATGAAATTGAATTAAAATCACCAAACAGAATTGTTCCCAGTAGAGCAGGGGACTCGGCGCCAGTTGTCAGTAGGGCTGAAACACACACAAGTCACCTATTGAAATAGCTGGGTCACCAGATTTCTCGTGCTGGGAGAGAGAGGCGTTTCTCATGTCGTGCAGGGTGCCGGCCGTCTTGTAAGTGACTAAAATGTGCAGATCGTCACTAACTGCCACCGTGACAAGAGCTCTCCTGATCCGTGCCAGCTGACGTTAAAGAAACCCACCAGAGCAACACAGCTTCCCTTGCGAGGCATATTTCCTTCTGGAAGAAGAGAGCCTACAGAGGAATCTGGCCTTACTTGTCCCAAGAATGCGTGATGAAACAGAGGCTCCTTTGAGTGTAAAGAAAGGCACCTCAGCCTCAGGCTGAGATTCAGAGAGCAATTCATTCCACGTGCAAGGAGTGCCACTCAATCCGCTCAATCCTAGGCACAGCAACAATGCAGATATCCAAAATTGCACAGCTGGTACCCTTTCCTGCCCATTGAGATGCTTGGTGANAGGACGCAGGTTTCTTCACATAGCGCTTCGATTTTTCCATCTTTTGAATAAAAACCAAATCAACTATCTTACAGCAGTTTCTAGAAATGAGNACACATGAGAAAAGTGTAAATCTGCTTAGACACAGCGTTGAAGAAAACGAAGTTCAAGTCTATGATAGCAACATATTTGGAAGCCTGGAAAACAGAGATGCCGGCAGGAGGCAGAAAAAATTAGAGGTTCCAAGAAAGGGGTAAAGAGGTGAGGGAGGGCTGGGTGCATTTAGGGAGCTCAATTAATTCATGTAGGAGAAAGACAACAGCTGGAGAGAGGGGGGGGGCTGTGGACATAGCACAGAGGTTTGTAAGCTATTGTAAAATATGAGGCTTTGTTNGAGCACAACAAGGAGCTACTTGTCATGCCCAAAAGAAAGTCTGGACCAACGGCTAACTGTGGTGCCTGTTAGCATACCAAAATGCAAGCTGACCTCCATGCTCTCTCANCATTACAAACACCTATTACAGAGTCCANGGNGCATCCTGGTTCTTCTCACCCCAGCCCCTGCCCTAAATTTCTCCAGCTCATGGGCTTCCCTTCCCCTGGCTTCTTATTCCCATATAACCCTGCCATTTCGGCCATGTGCTGTCTTGGTCCTCCCTTTCAACTTTCCCTCATGGCCTTCTCTCTTGGTCTCCTTTGTCTGCACACTCTCTTATCTTCCTCTCTCGCTCTCTCTCTCCCTACCCTTCTCTTATGGCGTGGTCCAGCCTGCNGGCCGTGTTTAGTCTACTGCATTTTCTCCCTGCTCTGAACTTTTCCAGATGTCTCTGGTTGTATTCTCCCTAATATCTACAATAAAAGCCTTCCCCTCAACCATACCTCAGAGAGGTCATGTCCTCACTTTATACAGTACTAAGTGTGCAGAAAGAGTGACTCTTTCCCCATCTGTCAAGGAGCAGGCAGACAGACCACCAGGAGTGAACTAGAAAGCAACATTGGTTACCAGGGACATGAGTGACTCTGGAAACATTTTAGCAGATGGAATCAACATGTCCTGGTCANTGTGTGTAGGAATAATCAAGGAGGAAGACTTGGGATTTGGCCCTAGGGGAACCAGTCAGCCTACCACTGGGTTCAGTTTGTTTATATTAAGATTGAGGCTCCTATTAGGTATTCAAGCAAAACCACCAATAAGCATTTATCAACCTCCCACTATGTGCAGACACTGCACCAGGCATGAGTGTTTCGGCAATAGGAAATCACATGCACTCCTTCACTTGCTAGAACTCAATACATAAGGCTTCCTTAGCACATTGTGTCATCAATACATCATAGAAATGGACACAGAACTAGAAATAGCCAGCCTATTTACAGGTGACAAGGAAGATAAGCATTATTTTGCCTATAGAAAACTATCAACAAGGGGCCAGATTGTCTGACCAAAGCAGTTGATTTCTGGGTGACAGCTGGCATCTTGAGAAGTTATACTAACTTTTCACACCACAGACAGTTTTCATATGGGGAACCAAATGTATTAAATGATAACTTAGTGGTTTGAAAAGATTACATCATTTTGTTGCTGTTGTTTTGTCTTTAGTTAGTTTGTTTGATTCTGGGGGTTGTAGCTGGGGTCTTTNATGTATGCTAGGTAAGGGTTCTGCCCCTAAGCTACACTCCCAGAATGGTTTTAACTTTAAAAAATTTTTGTGAAAGGCTCTTGATAAATTGCCAAGACTGGTCTTGACCTAATTCTGAAGACCATGCAGGCTTTGAACTTGCAACCTTCCTGCCTTAGCCTCCCAAGCAGCTGAAATTGCAGACTTGAGTCATCAGGATTGATAATGTTACTTAATAAATAAATAACAATAATAAGCATAGCAGAAAAAAACTAAAAACTAAGATATGATAGAACCTTCAGATTCAGGAGGATAGATGGAATGAGGAAATATTAAATACTTCAGGATCAAGACTGGCCACAAGGACAAATGCTTCAAGCACCTTCTATTCTAGCAAGTGACCCATCTCTGACTTCACAAGAGAGAAATCGGGCAGAAGTATTTAAGGATGAAGGAAAACATCATGAATTTTCAGGATAATTAAACACAGTATAAGCCATCAAGAGAGGCTGTGAAATCTTTTAAAAGGGTAGTCACTAAACAATTCCAATATGGGAAGCTTAATTAGGTAGCCCAAGTATGACATGAATCAGTGCAAATTAACAATNCTTCTCACTGTCTGTCTCACATTGTGCAGCTGTGGGCTTTGCAGCTGACTGTCATATCATCTGAGAAGCTCTTCTNTGGAGAATGGGATGGTAACTCATGCTGAGCAGGACAGCAACCATTTCCTCTCTGCTGCTGTAGGCTACACACAGCACAGGCCTGTATGCCAATGACGTCATCTTCACAGCAACTTGCCCAGGAAGCAGGGGCTCTGACTGTCCCCATTTTACAGCTGAAGTCGTTAGTGTTTCCCTTGCCCACCAGAAAAAGAAAACCTTGAGTCTAGTTGGTTGTAACAAATAAGCAGAGAGAGTTTTTCTCTGCCCNATAGCTTCTCTTTGTCAGGATAAGTATTTCCCTTCAATGAAGTGTGAAATACNCACACTCGCTTTCATTTTTTTCCCTCCCAGACAAAATGAAGGCTGGTTAACGGTAATCTGCCAACGGCTCATAAACAATTACCCCAAATTGGGAAGTTTATCTCCTGAGCCACCATTTCAAATCAAACCATCCATTTACCAATTAGAACTGTTTAGTCTGTAAACTTAGAAATTGCTGCATGCTAACAGAACTGCCAAGAAAAAGAAAGACCCTGTGTGTTCTCTTTTAACGTATAACTAGTGTCATGAATTGTCCACTTTCTTTCCTTTGCACCNGAGGCAAATAATCTCTGGGAGGGAGGGGCTGGCCAACAAGGCAGACTGCACTCACCTCCTCCTTGCTTTGCTCTCTTTGTTTGAGTTATTTTGTTGTTGTTGTTGTTTAC
>LZPO01087370.1:48552-59412 GCA_001675575.1 Neotoma lepida | reverse complement strand
AAAAAAGGAGCTGAGTTTCATAATTGAGCATGTCTTAATACTTAGAAATATGACTTGTGAAAATATAGTTAAAGAAAGGGGCCAGATGGATTAAGCATAAAATACAGTGGTAAGCAGAGCTTCTGATGTGGAGNTACAGACAGTGGCAGAGCCTCAGAACCTCAGCAGGGGCAGCAATGGGGGCGCAGGGTACCCGTGATGAGTTTGAGGTGGAGGATGCAGAAATGACGGCAGTTTTGTCTGTTACCCGGAGAGCACTTCCTCCGTAGGCCAGTTCTATGCCACAGTCTCAGAACTTTCTAGATAGTGTATTTCTCCACCCCAGAGTATAAATCATGAAACAGGGAGATGTGGGATCGGCAGATGGGAGAAGCTATTGCCCCCAGCATGACCAGGAAGGCCAGGCCCCAAAGCACAGGGAGAGAGGAAGTCTAGAGAGCAGTAGGTCCCATGAGAGGATGAACCTAGACTAGAATTTTAGGGGTTTTCCCTAAGTGCTTGACTGTATCAAGATCTCTCCTTCCTTGCTCTATTATCAATAACAAAGAAACCNTGAAAATAGGAAATTATTGGCAGGTATAGTAACAAGCAGATGGGGAATCAGGGCCACTGTTTTACCACAGAGTAAAGAGACTATAGTTAATAATGTGGAGAGCAGCTAAAGTCCTGAGTGGTTACAGCTGAAGTCCTGAGTGGTTACGTTTTGTTGACATGAGCAAGGCTATGTCAAGGACACCATGGGAATGGCAAGGTCTTCCCTGGGTGAGGCTCAGGGGAATGGCCAAGCCTTCTCTTGGTCATTGGCATTTAGCTAAAACAGTGAGTGCAAAATGCAAAAAGTACCAATAACAGCTTCCTCGTCCTGGATGCCTGTATAATCACCCCACACATACTGCTTGCCTACAGAGATGCCCACCATGATTAGCTAACCTGCATCCGTGTCCATACTGTATATAAGCACAGGGAGTATCTGTGCTGCTGGTGTACCTCCATGCAAGCACACAGTCCACCCTATCCCAGCTTTACATTCCTATGTCTGTCTCTCTTAGTCTCNTATGAGCACCACACAGGTTTCTAGGACCCAGCAGTGCAAACCGTGGCAAAGAGCAACATAGATTCCAAAATAGCTCTCACCACGAAGAAGTATTAAATGTACAAAATGAGAGTTATAGTATTCCTCTGCCTTAATTATTCTATAATTATATACGTATCAAATCATCACTTTGTATCCAATAAATATGAATATTTTTATGTGTANACTTAAGAAAAGCAATGATCATTGACTCTTGGGGAAGCAAGTTATGTGTGAAAGAAAACTGCAAAAATTGTGACACTCACCCATGGATAATATTTTCCTAAGCTTGTAAGTTTGACTTAACTAAATATTCCTGGAACTAAAAGTATCAGCTGGGTGAAGAGCAGCAGATGTCTGTGCATTGGGAGGTACACATTTGAACTCAAGGAGGGGGACTGGTTGGTGTTTCAGAAAAAAGGCAAATCAAGTCCCACCTTCCACATTAAGAAACCAGATAATATTCAAAACCANAAAAGGAAAACAAAACTTAGGTAACCAGCAGTCCACTTGCCTGAAGATCCTGGTGTGTCAGTAAAAATTGCTCACAGCTGGAAACCATTGACTTTGGGTATGAAGATTAGAAGCCTGAAAGAGTAAAACTGAAGGTGATTGTCAGAGGCCAGCAGAAATTACAAATTTAAAGATGGCAAAAAACTGTGTAAACCACAAGAAATGATCAACATGTCAATGAATGCTGATCCATCAGGATAACCTAAGTGTCAAGATTATCAAAAATATACTGTATACCATAATGGTTTGTGGTTATTATCGGAGCGTTGAGATAAGGTCTTGCTAGGCAGTGTAGGCTGGCCTAGAACTCACTGTCAGCTAGGCTGGGTCTGAATTCACAGTCTTCCTGCCTCAGTCTTCACTCAGTGTACACAAGTGCCACTATACCAAGCCAAATAATTTTTGTTTAAAAAGATCTAGATAACAATCACTACTAAATCTCCCCCCAATTAACATTCTGCTTTCACTAAAATTTTGCTGAGTTCACAAAAGCAAGATTGACAGAGAAGTGGCNCCTTTTAAAATATTGGTTATTTCCTCTAGAAACGGAGACTTCTTTTCTGCCCTCAAATAGGGTTTTGTGGACTTGTTGAGATTCTGATACATTCCTGTTACTGAGGCATGTTGTATTTTATGCTATTGTGTTGTATTTTGTGTTATTTCCACTATATAATNTAACCAAATGTTAGTCTGTGGGAAAACCCTGTGTTTGTAAATGGCCACCTTACTGACCACCCATCTTCTAATTTTCAGCCAATCATCTTCAGTTTTCTCAGTAGACATCCAGTAAATANACAAGGAGTTATAATTGTGNGTTGTAACTTCCTTTTCCTATTCTGTTGCTCACTTACTAACGCATTCCATTTTATTGATTACTACTTGCTGAACACTACTTAGTAATGGAAATGATTTGTTGTATTGTCCCTAAATAAGGTAAAAATATTTCTAGTTTTCCCAAACATGCAGTTGTTTTATATGAATGCCAGATAGAAACTGGACCATGTATTTCTCCCATCAGCCAGCACTTCTCCTATCTCAACACTCCTTACACTCTACCGTGTTAGTGTTTCATTTTATAGAAGAATTAAAATAGCCACTGGCTCACTAATAGCACATTGAACGAATGGATCTGTGGGTGACATCATCTCCAGATGACTATGAGAAGCGTACTCACTGGCACTGTGTTAGACAACTTTTGCTTTGGGGCCGTGGGTGTTACTTTGTTATTAACCAGATTTCCAATGCTTTATTAAGTATTTACTTTTGTGCTGCTGGGTATGAATTGTAGGTTTATTGTGTGTAACTTTCATCAGGTTTGGTTTGGGGATTGCGTTGGACAGGCTGAATAAAATAAAATGTTGCAGCTATGACNTTCAGGAATACTTTTTAAGGAATCCACCTGCCTCACGGTGCTGCCANGATATCTTTAGCAGATATTCTGTTATGCTCCATTGACCTTTATTATACATGACGTNCAAGGATGGGTNTTATTATAAAAAGTTAAAATGATAGATACGTGTAAAAACTAAAAATGTTAGACTCCCTCCTCCCCTCCTCTANCCCAACAAGTCCNCAGAGTTAAGCAGGGTCAACAGTTTAGTGCTTGCTTCCAGTATTTTTCAAATGTGTTCATATATTTCANTGTAGACATTGCATGTGCCGGTGTGTGCATACATGCACAAGTAAAACTATAAATTGGAGAGTCGTTCTGACACTTCACTCTTTATCCTCCTCCCAACAGGGTCTTAATGCATCCCACTATTGAGTTTTGAAATTTTTTCTAATCAGATGAATGAAAGATAATTGAAATGTTACCACATTAATGTATATTTCTAAGACTCCCGATGTAGATCATTTTCCAAGGTTTATTGAACATTTGCAATTTTTCCTATAAATTCATCTTGTATACTTATCATCTGTTTTTCTATGTCTTTATTGTTTTCCTACTGACTCACAGTGTTATTAACCCTTTACCAATAAAAAGCTAATATTTTTCTAGGCTGAAGATTGTTTCCTGATTTTACTGAGGATGTCTGAGGACTTTTTAATACACTAATTTCCTGTTTAGCTTTTAAATACTTAGATGCTTATGTATATTTTATATCTTACATAGGTAGGTTTTATAATTTTTGTGTGTGGTAACTATTTTCACATCTTTCCTTTCAACCTATTTATGTAACATTAGTTAAAGAGTTTTTTTTTTACTTTTTTTTAGTTTTGAGATTATAATTACAAATTTCTCACTTCTTTCCTCCCTTCAAACTCTTCCATAGACCCCTCCTTGTTCTCTTCCAATTCAGACCCTCTTTATTCCTTAATCATTATTGCATGCATGCATATTTTTTTCTTAAACATAACTGCTCAGTCTGTATGATGTTACTTGCATGTATGTTTTCAGGGCTGACCATTTGATACTGGACAACCAATAGATGTGCTTCTCCCTGGAGCAGACTACTTCNTCCACTCTTGGCATTCCTTAGTTGCCTCAGGGTCTTTGTGNAGGGTTGAGGCCTCATGGCTTTCTCCTGATCAGTTGGGCACGTGTATTGGTGTCATCTTTGTTTAGCTCATATTTAGGCAGTTATGTTGGCGAGACTTTATGGGTGTAGCTTCTGGCATTACCAGAAAACACAGTCTCACAGAAAACCCCCTGATCTTCTGGTTCTTACAGTCTTTCTATCTCCTCTTCTGTAGTGTTCCCTGAGCCTTAGGTATGAGGATGTTTTGTAGAGGTATCCNTTGGAGGGNTCCACAACTCTGCATTTTGGTTAGTTGTGGTTTTCTGTAGTAGTCTCCATGTGTTGCAGAGAGAAATTTCCTTGATGAGGGGTAAGGACTACACTTATCTGTGNGCATAAGGACAGANGTTCAGATTGTTGTTAGGGATTTTGCTTGTTTGTAACATGATGGTTGTAGGTTCTCGTCCCAGATCCATGACTNCACTAGTACTAAGTAGATAACTAGTTTCCCAGCACCAGGAATAGTTTCCCTCTGGTTGAGTATATCTTAAATCCAATTAGAGAGCTGTTGGAGAGCGTTTCTTACAGAAAGTATTCAGGCGGCTTCTGTTTTTGTAGACGGACTTAATCTCTGCATCTTAATTACATACTTAGTACAACTGCATTGAACATAATTACCAACGTGGTTGACTTTAATTCTACCATTCTGCAACTTGTTTTCTACATGTCTCATCTCATATTTCTTTCTCTGTTGGTCCTTTCATGTCTTCTTGGGCTAATAAACTCATTTTAGTCTGTCATTTTATTGTCTCCTTTTACATTCTCATCCTTTCCCACTTGAGCTGTGTATGTGCATGTGCTGTGTGTGTGTGTGTGTGTGTGTGTGTGTGTGCTGTGTGTGTGTGTGTATGTGTGTGTGTGTGTGCTGTGTGTGTGTGTGAATGACTGTTCTAGGGATTAGTATTTAAATTCTTAACTTATCACAATCTGCTTCAAGTTAAGGCCATCACATTCCGTATAGAATTCAAGAATTTTCCAAAAGTAGAATTTTATTTATGCCACCAAATTTTAATGCTATTGTCACACTGTATTATTGTTTTACTTGGGTTGAAAATGCCACAATATGTTGTTGTTTCTTTTACTTCAATCAGTATATTACTTCTTATAAGAAATTAAAGGATAAGGAAATAAAATTCATATCTATTTACTCAAATATTTGCTCTATCTAATGATCTTTTTTATTTCAAGTTTATCTTAAGACTGAAAACTGACACTTCCAGCAGCCATTAATTGCCAATAGCTCCTCAGATAGGGGTGGGACTTCATGAGTCTCTCTATCATTCATGGTAGGATTTTGGCTGGCTTAATCTTGTGCAGATCCCATGCAGGCAGTCAAAGCCACTGTATTCATGAGTGCAACAGCTCTGTCATATCCAACAAATACTGTTTTGCTATAAATGCCCACTACCTCTGCCTCTTAAAACCTTTGCTCACTATCTTCTGTGATGTTCCTGAGCCTTATGGGGAGGGAATATGGTATAGATGTCCTGTGTAGACTTGAGCATGCCACAGCCTTTTATTCTCTGTACATTGGCCAAGTTGTGGTTCTCTGTATTAATTTTCTTCTACCACCAAAAAGGGGAGNGGCTTCTCTGATGAGGATTAAGAGATGCACTAATCTATGACTGTGAAAATAAGAACTTAGGGTACAGGTTTTGTTTGGTTGGCTGGTTGGGTTTTTTTTCTTTGTGTTTTTTTGGGAGGGGTTGTTTTGTTTTGTTGTTACATCTGTTTAACAGAATAATGATGGAGATGTCTTTCTGTANGCTGTGAATATGTGTTTCTCTGATTGGTTGATAAATAAAATGCTGATGGGCCAGTAGCCAGGCAGGAAGTATAGATGGGATAAAGAGAGAAGGAGAATTCTGGGAAGAGGAAGGCTGAGTCAGGAGACGCCAGCCAGCTGCCCAAGGAGTAACATGTAATGGGATGCAGGGAAAGCCACGANACATGTGACAACATATAGATTAATAGAAATGGGTTAATTTAAGAGCTAGTCAGTAATAAGCCTGAGCTAATGGCCAAGCAGTTATAATTAATACAAGCCTCTGAGTAATTATTTTATAAGAGGCTATGGGACCANGGGGCTGAGCTGGACCACTTGGGGCCTGGCAGGACCCAGACAAAACATTCACCTACAGAATAATAGTATTAGGTTCTCTCCTAAAGCCTGTGACCTCCTGAACCCTGAGTTTTGCACCGGTTCATGTCACCAGATCTGAGTTACATCTTGTGGAGTGAACCTTAAATTCAACCAGAGAGTGGTTAGTTACTCCCATAAATTTGTGCCACTATTGCACNAGTTCNGTTACTCCCNTTACCCCTTTATACTACTGCATGCACTCTCCCCTCTGTNGAAAGCTCCTGCCCCTAACTAGTTTCCTGACTTCTATGGGTATTCCAACTTAAAACATCCCCAACAACAGTTCATTTAGTGTTTAAGGAANGGTAGGGCCTCATGGGCCCCTCACCCACACNTGATAAAATTTTGAGGGGTCCATTCTTAACACCTCTAGGGACCTTTAAANCTTTTAAAATATTTAATCCACTGGCTGATTGACAGACAGATAATTGATATTCAAAACTCTAGTTAAAACTTATACTATTTCATAACCATACCCNCCCAAAATTCATTAGNTGTATATCTGAGTTTTNTTGCTCACTGCTATTTTTTCTTCCAAATCATGGTTTTACTGTGCTTAAATCCTTTGTTTTAAATTGCTTGAAGGTCTACTTTGTTATATTGTTTGAAAAGCACACATGAGCCTGAGTCAGATAATTTTTGAATTCTTACAAATCTGAATCCAGCTTTCATTTGCCTTTGCATATAGATAACACACTGAGCTGGTCTGTGATTCTTGGAGGATAAATCCTTCCTCTTCAGGCCCACATGCCTCCTCTGGGGTTTTCTAGCCTTCGTGTTGCAAACAAGAACTCTGATGCTACCNAGACTTTTTCTTCCCTTGCCATTATGGCACTTTGTATAGGACTTGGGGACTGCCTGAAAATGACTACATTTTACTGAGCCTNGTATGTTGTGCAGGGTGAACATTTCCAACTTAATCCTTTACTTCTTATATTATTGATTTTTCAGGCATGTCTGCTGGGTTTTTTCCCCTGTTCTTTCTTTCTGGATGCCTGCAGTGGCATTACTGCTGCTCATCTTTCCAACTCTTCTGCTTGACTTTTGCACATCGAGCCTTTCGAACTTGTGCTCAGCATTCTGGGCAATGGTTCCATATTTACTCTTTTCTGTACTTCCAAGACTTATTCTTTTGTGTGTTCTTCTGGATCTTTACTTTTTGTGGAAGTCTACACTTTGAAAATTTGCATTAGGTCCTTTTGAATCCAACCAAGAAAATTAGCTTCCCCTCACTAAATTCTTACCCTATGACAACGCCATTTAACAGACATTGTTCAATCCGAGTACACGCATTTGATCCACTCATTTTAACCACTAAGTTTATCAGGTGATTTTTCTCTTATCATTACAGAGGAAGAGTTTGTTTTTCCAACAGGAGAGTCAAATTATGAGAAACAGCTCACNGTGCTCCCACACCCCTTTCGGCAGTTTTGTGGATGGAGGCAGGCATTTCTGCTGAGGATTCACATATGACCTAGTGATAGTCTTTGGATATTTGTTGATCCATTTTTAATATTTTGTTTTTTGTTGTTTTCTGATTTTTTTTCCTGGAATAGGAAAGAGGAGAATATAAAGATATTTAGACTCCCATAGGTTGAGTTGCACAGAAGTTTCCATTATTCCTAAACTGTGCTAAGAGAAATCTTGTNTCTGTTTCTAACTTAAGAGTAAAAGTGTTTGGATAGAAATTAGATATACTTCCAGTTTCTTCCTACAAAAGTGTAGGAAATTTAATTTTTCATTTCAGTGGGCTTATGAAGAGAGAGTTTGCAGAGACGNATGGGTTTTTAAGTTGCTTTTCCCCCACTAAAAATATTTTGACATATTTTCTTTGAAATTGTCTTTTACCATCTTGATTTTACTGTGAAATTCTATGTCCAACTGTCCAAACAAGGTCAGAGAAATATACCCATGAAAGTTAACCTCCACTGAAAACAACCACAAAGTAGAGAAAACACAGCGAACATCTGTATTTTATCTTGCCAATATGTTCTCTCTTAGTCTGGAAGCACGGGATGTCTTTACTCTGTCAGCTGCAAAAATGTTCTCTCTGCAGGAATGAAACAAGTGTGGGATATAGCCTATGCCACCACATTGCATGCATACCTAAGCAGAAAACAAAGAAAATAGCCATTTAATATATAACTCAATTTTGCCTCCAGGGACAGATAAAAATTTTATTATAATACCCAAATGGTGCAGTGCATAAATAAATATGAAAACGTGATAGGGCTAAGCTAAGTTCTCCTGGCCAGATACTGATGGTGAACAATTTATCATCTGATCTCCCATCCTAATCCTTCCTTCCCAGAGATATGAAGTCGGCTACATTTTTTATGAGAGCCAGGACTTTGGGGCAAAGGAGACCAAAATCCATCACCATTTTTCAGCAGACCATTAAATTTTAAATGTCTTGTGGAAAGTTGCTGCTGGCAAATACTTTGCCATTACATTTTCAGCATTATGCTTTATAGTTTAGTTAACAAACAAAATATTAAAGAAATAACAGTAGGTAAGTTGATAATTTAATAACTTCAGATAGCTCTAAGTGCTCAGCTATGTTTGCCTTTTTGGAAGTCAATAACTTTTCATTTGAAATTTAAATCCACGTTAATGAGCACTCTGCTAGCAGGCCTTTTTTTTTTTTTTTTTTTTTTTTTTTTTTCAGGCTAGGAGCTTACAGAAATAAAAGTAATAGAGGTTTTCCTTTTTCCTAGATAAAAATTCATAGCTAACTTTTGCAGACACATGACTGGTTTAAATGCATGCATGCCCTCAATCCCATATAAGGTGCTTCTTAAACTTCCTAAATGCTCTTTCCCAAAGAGGAGGTTATGTAAGAAGACGGTCCTCAATGCTGCTGACTTAGTCACAAAGTGTTTGAATGCCTCTCCAGGAGCTGGAGCACTGATGCCTTTAGAAGCCCATGTCAAGAATAGGACTTCCTTACCGGCAGAAATGAGAACCATTCTGTGGTAACGTCATTGGCTTTCTACGTTAATTGCCTATTTTACTATCTTATCACACTGAAATCATGACCAAAACACATTACCCTATTTCTTTGTATCATCACATTCACTTACCCTCATAGAATATTGATGTTTTCTTCCTCATTTTTCCATATAAGGAACTTTTTAGGGTCATGTAATTTACCTCTGTAAAACTAATTAAAATGCCCTCTATTTAAGAAAAAAAACAAAAAGAGCTAAGAGTCTGTAGACCCAAGTAAACACACAGAGGCTTATATCATTTTTAAATTATGGCCATGGCAGACTTTTTGTTAGCTAGCTCTTACATCTTAAATTAACCCATTTTATAAATCTATGTTGCCACGCGTTCCATGGCTTTACCTGTGTGTCGTTGTGGGTAAAGTTCTTGCTGTGTGGGCCTGAGACTGAGTTTCCTTGCATTNGGATCCCCANTGTTCCATTAAAAACCCAGCTTGGCAGTGCTGGAGGACNGAGAGGCGGGTCCCCGGGGCTTACAGGCCATCCACCCTCGCTGAAATAAACCGTCCAGGGTCAATGAGACCCTGAAATGAAATGAAAATAACACCAAGAAGAGATTGTGGAAGACATGCTGTCATCAACCTCTGGCCCGCACGTTCATTTATAGAAGCGCATGTGAAGCGCATGCGCGCGTAAATGACAATTAACGAAGAGTTCAGTGCACTGTTTCTGTCACTGCCTNACTCTGTCTTGGAGCCCCAGGNACCCTAGCAGCCCTCCNGAACCCTCTGGATCCAGGCCTGAAATGCACAGTATGTGCTCAGTGACTCATGCCTATAATCCNGCACTCAGGGGATCACAGCAAAAGGATTGCAAGTTCAGGGCANTTTGGGCTATCTANAGAGACTCTCTCTCTCAAAAAAAAATATGTCCCTCGGTGAGAGATAGAGATAGTCTNATCTGGCACCAATAGACTTCTGGCATTTCAATGTTTTCACACCCTAACATAACTAATGTGTGCTAAATTCCCTTCGCAATTTATAAAATTCTTCATAAGAGACTACTATTTCACCCCATATCACCCTACTTTCCACAGGCACTCAAAAAACTGAGTCCTGGAGCCATTTGAAAGACATAACATTAACCCACTAATGACTGGGCTCTGCTCCTTCCCAGGCGCCTTGTGACAAGACTTCCCCTTAAGCACAAACAAAACCAAAACAAAACCCCATCAAAACAAACCAAGCAGATCACCAAAATAAAACATAGGCACAACCTGAATTCAAGTTCAGGGTCAGCTGGAATCCTTACCCATTTGGAAATATCCAAAGACCANCCTATATCTGAGACTAACTTAGTGTGTATCTCAGTGAACATTTCCTAGTCACCTCAAAAGAGAGCATTTGCCTGAGGATGAAGCTAGCCTCATGAAGAGAAGCCTCAACCCAGGTCACCTGAGCCCCTGATCCACCAAGCACCTTCAGCTTCCCTCANNGTTTGTACCAGGAAACTCCTCTTTTTTGCTTAATTCATTTTGAATTTGGTTTTATGTCACTAACCAGTGAAATAGCCGTGGCTAATATATTAATAATTGCCAGTTTTGTTAGATAATATAAATATCACTGCCTCAAGAATTAGAAACAAGTCTCAGAAACTTCCCACAAT
>LZPO01087370.1:36324-48427 GCA_001675575.1 Neotoma lepida | reverse complement strand
AAGAACAAACTTCTGCATCTTGAAGCAATGCATTAAGCAGAAGACATCTGCCCAATGCCAGGATCAGGAAGATAAACGATTCCATTTCAAGTTCTTATTAAATTGTATTACTCTTCATTAAAACTAAATGCATTTAGAGGAATTAAGTTTATCAAAAAATTGGCAGTGTAATGTAAGTGATGATTCTTTGTTTATTTGACAACATCCTCCTGCGAGTTGATTCACAATTTTAATTTTGGAAAACAATATTTCCTTGATGGGGCTGACAGAATGATATGAATGGCTGCATTGTTTTGCATGAAGTCATATCAATAATGAAGGCAAACAGAAGCCCAGTGACTTCACTGGTTTTTTGAGGGGCAATGCAGCAATCATGGCCCTCCATTGTGAGAAAGGACTACACCAATTTAAGAATGGAGATTAAACTCCAAGCAACAATCTCTAATCCTTTTAAAGAGAGGTACAGTGAAGACAAAAATTCTAAATATTTCAATGAAAAATATTAGTGATTTATTAGTGAAAATGTGTGAAATATATATCAGTCTCAAAGACCTACTGTAAACACACGGGTGAGCAACATATATCCATCAGGTAGCTCGCAACCTAGTGAGAATGCAAGTGCTAATTCAGTCACAGGGAACTACAAATCCCAGAGGGATATCCCAGAGCATCTGCTATGTAGAAACCCATGTAGAGGCTTTACCCTAAGTAGATACCCTGCTGGTCTATATCCCAATCATTTTTAATTTACATTTTTTAAAAATTATGAACATCCCAGGCCTTAAGAAAAGTTGTGAGATAATACAATAATCGCTCATATACCATTTACCTAGATTTGTTAATTGTTGCTATTTGGTTAACTTCATATTATTTAGAATGTATATGTCAAATATATGTATTATTTATTTTATCATCTATCTCCAAAGTGAAAAAGCATTCGTCCATAAAACCATTACGTCATCATCAACATTCAACATCAACCAACAGTCCACATTCAAAATTTCCCATTTGTCCCCAAAATGTCCTTTATAGCTATTTTCCACCTGATTCAGGATCAAAGCAGAGATGATACATTGCTTTCTGTTGCACTGTCTCTTTAGTCTCCATCAATCTTAGAGGGTTCACCAGCCTCTTTGTCTTTGGTGACATTGATGTCTTTGAAGAGTCCAGGCAGTCACTTTGCAGAATGTCCTTTAACGTATGTTCGTCTGATTGTTCCCCCATGATTAAATTCAGGTGACACCTTTTTGGCAGTGCTNTCACATAGGTGATGCTGTGTCCTCTGTGTGTCACACCAGCAGCCATATGATGTCAGTTGTATAATCACTAATGATGATTCTTGCACTTTCTCAGCTGATTGAATTCATATCCTGTAGACATAATCCATTACTGAGAAAACCAGACAAGGACAGCAAAATGTAATTTCTATTTCCTCACCAGCCATGGTCATGCCAAGAGACATTTACATAGGTCATTTATATAGACAAAGCTTTACTGGTTTTATTTAGGAGAAGGGTTACAGATCATAAATCCAACACTGATAGAGGATACATATCCTGCAAAAAAAAAAATTAGGGGAAATTGGCACACTTAGGANTTAGAATTCTGCCAGGAAGTGCAGCCTGGGGTGAGCTGCATGGCCTTGGGAACCAGGGAAAATTCATCATGGTCCTGCTGCTTCCTACTTGTAAGTCTGGGTGGGTCTGTGAACATCTCTGTATGTGCTTCCCATCTATAATGAGAATAATCATGTAACTCATGGATATGTGCAAAGCCTGACACTTGACAGGCTCTCGGTGCATTGATGATGATGATGACTGACATAAGACCCTAGGTCCTTGGAAAGATGGCCTGGTTATTAAAGTGCTTTGCTGGCATGCAAGAGGAAAACAGTTCTGATCTCTATAACCTACGTAAATGCCAGGTAGGCATTGCAGGTCTTCTGTAAGTCTATCTTCAGAAGGCAGAAACAGCTGCGCAAACGAAATGGCTAACAAGACCAGCTGTATCAGTGATCTCTGAGTTGGACTAAGAGAATAATGAATGAGTATGGTGGAAAAGCAATGGAGGAGGATTCCAGATATCAATATGTGTGCACCCATACCCATGGAAAGACGTACACACGTGGCAAGGACACACAACACACATACACACGAAAGGGGACAAAAAAGAAGACAACAGCATTTCAAGTGTGGACTTTCTTAGGACTATACTGTGCACAGGCTTGGAAANGGTCAGCAGTGCAGCACTTGCTGCATTAACCATCAAATTTAAGAAAGAGAGTTCAGACTCCCAGGACCCACGTAAGCACTGAGTGGATGTGGCAGCCTGCCTCCAANGTCAGAACTCTGCAAATGGAGAGACAATCTCCAGAGTAAGCCAGTTAGCTAGACTAGCTATATTAGTGAGCACTGGGTTCAGCTGAGAGACCCTACCTCACTGTACAAGGCAGAGAGACCAATCAAGGAAGACTCCTGTCACCAACCTTAGGCCTCCANACAGGCACACACAGAGAGGTGAATGCATGTACATACACCACACACTGGAAAAGAAATCTAATATGCAAAAATGCCAACATGCTCCAACATGCTTGCACAAGCCATTTCCATCCTTTCTAATGAGAATGACTTCAGGCACAGCAATTTGATCTTTTTCATAGGCAGGGCTGAGGATCTAACCAAGGACATCAAGCACTGTAGACNGGCACTGTGCCACTGGGCATGTCCCCTGCCTATGAATTGCATCTTAAAAATTAGACAATCAATACTGAGATTTTCGGAGTAGTAAACAGTGATCATAACAATAAAATGTGTCCAATATCATAAAATTTCTTCAAAATGAAAATCCCTAATAGGCCTAAAGTGCCACTTAGACACTTTTTACATATTCTTTTTTAATGTGTGTGTGTATACATGGTGTATATGTACTCATTCATGTGTGTGTGTGTGTGTGTGTGTGTGTGTGTATGTGCGTGTGCATGGAGAGGTAGAATGTCCTCCTCAGTTGATCTCCACTTTTTTTTGAGACAGGATCTCATTGAACACTGAGCTCACTGACTGGATGAGGCTGGTCAGTCAGGGAGCTCCAGGGGAGGCGTGTGTTTTTGCCTCCCCATCACAGAGATTATAGAGGCACTCCATCACCCCAGTTTTCACATGGCTGCTAGGGATCCAAACTCAGCTCTCCATGCTTGCATATGCTTTACTGACTGAGCCGTCTCACCAGATCTGCTTCTCTAACTGTATACAACTGTACAACCAGGCAGAGGTATCTTATGCTTATAGTTTTAACAAATATAAAATATAAATATTAAATTTAAGCTAAGAGAAAAATAGCATTCAGATTAATGGTGTTGAAATCGATGTAATGNTTATATAGAAACAAATGTCCCCTCTTGGCCTTGAACTGATTGTGACAGTACTGGGTCTTTCCAATTCCACAAATTAGACTACCTGGACCACACGATCTGTTGGAGTTCAGATGAAACCTTTGTTAATGTGACAAGTGACAGTGACTTCACTGAACTTTATCTCAAATGCTGCATTTGAGGGTGTGAAATTCTTCTGCTTCTTTTTTGTGAGCTATTAATAGTATAGCAATAGTACCATGAGAACACAAGCATGGGCAGGCACTGAGATCAATTTCCAGGACTCAGTTCTACGGTAGTCAGTCACTCAGGGAGGTATCATTGCTTATGTTTTTTTCAAATGTCATCTGTCTTAGGGTTTCTATTGCTGTGAAGAGACACCATGACCACGGCAACTCTTCTAAAGGAAAACATTTAACCGGGCGGCTTACAGTTCAGAGGTTCAGTCCATTATCATCATGGTGGGACATGGCAGCATGCAGGCAGACATGGTGCTGGAGCAGGAGTTGAGAATTCTACATCTTGTTCTGCAGGCAACAGGAAGTAAACTGAGACACTGGGCGTATCTTGAACAGAGGAGATCTCAAAGCCTGCCCCCACAGTGACACACTTCCACCAACAAAAATACATCTAATAGTGCCACTCCCATTGAGTTTATGGGGGCCAATTATATTTGAACGACCACATCATACAAATGGAAACAGAATCATTTCAAGTTTACATCAAAGAGCTGCAGATCCTAGATCATATGCAGTTATTGAAGAAACCTAACGGACACTCATGAGGCAACAACTTAGCTAAAAACGACCAGTCTCAAAACAGATGAACCCAAGAAACTGGAAAGGATTAGAGAAGGGAACACACGTGAGAATATTCAAAACTCCTAGGTTACCGCCCTGAGCATACATGTTCACAGAGGTAAGCCAACACAGGGGGGTAAACAGTTTGGACAGTAAGTTCACTTGTTGAACATGCCGAATGAGGGCATCTGTGAAGCCATTTGTTCTGAAAGAAGTTGGAGATATAGAACTACACAGTCACGAGTGGGGACCAACCCATGTATAAGGCTCTGAGAGTTAAAAGTAAATGGTTGTTGAACTACTCACTACTAACGAGATGGTGGTCCTCTTCAAGAAGTCAAAATAGGAAGCATGCTACCAAGACGGCTCCATGGCTAAAGGTGCTTGCAGTAAGCCTGGTGACATGAGTTCAAATCTCAGGATACACAGGGACAATGGACTCTCAGAAGTTGTCTTCTGTCCTCTTCAAGCACACTATGGCACATGGGGTGCCCTGAATCACCACACAGTTACAAACACGCTCACAAAAAAAGAAAAGAAAAAGAAAAAAGTCAATGTAATAATTATTTTTAACAGGAGAAGAAAAAAATTGAAAAAAATACGTAATAAAGAGTGGCTGTGAGTCAGGCATGATGGCACATGCCTTTAATCCCAGCACTCAGGAGGCAAAGGCAGGCAGATCTCCAAGTTTGAGGCCACCTTGATCTACAGAGCAAGTTCCAGGACAGCCAGGGCTACACAGAGAAACTGTCTCAAAAAATCAAAAACAAAAACAAAAAAACCCAAAAAAACAAAAAAGAAAGAAAGGAGAGAGAGAAAAACAACAACAAAAAGGGGAGGGGCTGTTTTAGCTGGGTGTGGAGGAGCACACTTTCATTCCTAGCACTCTGGAGGCAGAGGCAGGCAGATCTCTGTGAGTTTGAGGCTAGCCTGGTCTACATAGCTAGTAAAACCCTTTCTCAAAGAAAATAAAAAGAAAATTGGTTGTTGGAGGCAGCTGTATGATTGTTACATGTATGCCATGCAACCAAGAATACAGTAAAATCAGAATGATCTATTNTGGTGGAGTGAAACTGTAACACACATATTAACAAACACCAACAGGAAATCACAGATACATCTTGGTGAGTGTGTGGAAGCAGGTTTTTAAATGTACTTGTTGCTCAAACTTGGTTTGTGCTCTCTAAATGCACATAATATTGGATAAAATAGCAAAATGGGACAGAATACGGCAGAACATTGACTACCAGCCTGTCCAATGTCCATTTGCTCTTCTTTGCTGACGGAACCTTAATTTCTCCCATAGCAGATATGTGTCTGGCTGGAAATACCTTTTCCCAGCCCCCTTTGCCCCTATGAATGACCATGTGACATAGTTCTTGCTGGTGACAGATCTTGGAAGCCCACACAGTGAGCAGACTGAATCCTTTGCCCTTATCAGTCATCCTTTCTAGAAACTTCTTATTGGAGGTGGAGCAATGTGTCACAGGGTCCCAAGAGCATAAGAGCTAGTGAGTGGGAATGTCAGAGGATCCTAGGACATCAGAAAGAGCCTGGCATCAACCGTAGTATTCCAAATAGAAATAAGAATTATAAACTGAACTTTTTACCTCAGCTTTTTCTGCATTTCTAATCCTTAAGATGGAGGCCTGGTGAGTTTCTACTGGAGAATG
Organism: Neotoma lepida; assembly: GCA_001675575.1. Taxonomy (NCBI): domain Eukaryota; kingdom Metazoa; phylum Chordata; class Mammalia; order Rodentia; family Cricetidae; genus Neotoma; species Neotoma lepida. The sequence continues at coordinate 42,587 of LZPO01087370.1, read as the reverse complement.
GAAAGGTTTGGTTTACACAAACACCAGCAGCTTGTTTCTTCTCCTGTCAGTCCCTGGTATAGGAGACATGGCTTCTGAGGGGCCTGACTGAACAGTTTCCTTGGAGACAGGGCTCCAGCTGTGAAGAAAGAATCTGCGGCCCTGAAAGAGCCCAGAAGCAAAGCTGCCGCCATTCNACAACTTGGACAGTTAGGAGCGTTCCTATGAGCCAGGGTTAGAGGCAGGAGAAAACTCTCTGAGGTACCACAGACTGAACTTGATTCCAGCAAGCTGGCCCAAAGGCACAGAGCGAGGTCTTGCAACCCTTCTGAGATTCAGGGCCTCAACAGCAGTCCCCCCGATCTGATGCTTCAGGTCTTTGGCCTTTCTTGCCAGCACAAACCCTACTCACTATGTTTTCCTGCCTTGCTCTCTTCTCCGAATTTCTAGTCCTTTAGCCAAAAGAATTCAACAATCAGTGTCTCTCTTCTCTGTTTGCAATACTTTCTCTTCATAAAACCTCCCGATGCCTTCCGATAATTGCCCTCTGAATTTCCAAAAGGTACTGTCCTAGCTTGCTCTCTGTTGCTGTGGTAAGCACCACAACCAAAAACAACTTGGAGAGGAAAGAGTTTATTTGGCTCCTACGCTCATTGCTGAGAGGATTCGGGGAAGGAACTCAAACTGGAGCAGAGGTGGGAACCATGGAGGAAGGTGGCTTACTTCCTTTTTATACAACCCATGGGTTTTATACAACCCATGACTNCACGCCAGGGGTGGCACCAATCCCGGTGGTCTAGGCCCTCCCACATCAATTATTAATCAAGAAAACGCCCAGTAGCCTATCCTACAGGCCAACCTGGTAGGGGGTTTTCTCAGTTGTGGTTCCCTCTTCACAGACGACTCTAATTCTTGTCAAGTAGACAAGGAACTAGCCAGCACAAGTACATTTTTCATAGACCACTTACGCTGGGGTGCATGGTGTTTTTATCTCTTATCTGCTCCTCCACTATTTAGGCCTTTAATTTTTCGCTGAACATCTACCAATACACCCTGAAGATAATGAGCTGTTTCCAAAGTCCCCAGTGTAGCAACCAACATAGGTTGGCACATTTATCCAGCAAACGTTTTGTGAGGAGCTGCTGTGTTCTGGATCCTAGAGCATAAAATGCNCAAAACTTGGAAACTGACCTCCAGGTTCTCAAAGTCCGTGTGTGATGTTGAAGGCTCCCATGTTTGTAAACAGTAAATTTTCGGGGAATATTTTTCCATGTTAATCACTAGCATTTACATTTCCCATTCAACTATTTACAGGAAATTTTAACNAAATGGAGAGGACAGTGTGTCAGGGAGGGAGTTTGGGGGTGTTTTAAAATCTACTCTGGGCCTNGAGAGATGGTTCACAACCAAAAATATAAAACCTACTATGTATATTAGGGTAGAAATAGTACAAGTAAGATCAAATAGCAAGAAAAACTTAAAACTGTGGTTTAATAATTTCCACCTTGAAAGCAGATAAGATTGCTATTATTTTCAAAGCAAACATGAGAGTGAGAATGTTATTGTAAGTTCTTTCAAATCCCTGAGAAGTGCTGAGTTGAAGGATGTCCAAAGGCTCCTTCCCTTTCCCAAAGCTTGGCTTCTTTACCTTCTGTTCTCTTCTGATGATTTGCAATTTCCTGCCATGTGTAATAATAAGACCCCATCACANATGTTTATGGATAAATCAAGAAACATTCCCTGGGGGATCCGGCTCAGGACCAAGACATGATCCCTGATCCCCTTCGCACACTACTCAGCCTTGTGGTCTGTCTCTCTCTTCTTCCCGTCCCCCATTCTGCTAACTCTCTGAGTCTTGGTGGTCAACCTTTCTATTTCCAGTCTCCCAAGTGTGACATGCATGCAGTACCACAGTACTGGTGGATACTGGAATCAAGAATCCTGAGATAAATGGGTCATTTATTTATTTAGCAAATAATTTTTTAGCANTTGCTACATGCCAAGCATTAACCTAAGTCCTGGAAAGCAGTAATGAACAAGACAATAGAGTCACCCACCCAGTATTTCCATTTCAGTGGATGAGGAGAGTAATCGTGAACACGGATTATTAAGAATTACAAGCTAAAACCGGGCGTGGTAATCCCAGCACTCAGGAGGCAGAGGCAGGCTGATCTCTGTGAGTTTGAGGCCAGCCTGGTCTGTGAGTTCCAGGACAGCGGGGGCTGTTACATGAAGAAACACTGCCTCAGAAAAAAAATAAAGAAAGAAAGAAAGAAAAAGAAAAAAAAGAAGAAGAGGTGGAGGGGGAGGACCTTTTAAAAAAGCACATGGACAACATGGCAGTCATCTTAGAGGGCATTCTGGAAGTGATGGGTAAGCAGATGGGAAGGTGTGAATCAGATTCCAGGGAAGAACACCTCAGGCATCTCATTCTCAGTACATCCTTGGTCCAAAAAAGAGGCCAGTGTGGCAACATCAGGGGCCAGCATGAAAACAGGATCCCAGTGAGGTCATTAGAAGTGGATTCATATGGAGGACCTGGTGGCCCTACTGATGAGTTCAGACTTTAGTCTAAAAGCATGGGATCAATTTGATGTGTGTTAAGCAGCCCCATGAGACAGTTTTATTTAATGAAGGTCACTGAATACTGTGTGTAGCTTTGAGTTAGGAATATCAATGAGGAGACCACTGTATAAGTTCAAGACAGAGAAGGGGGGGGCTCAATTCTTTGAAATTGAACTTATAGATTTTACAGATTTGTCCTATGTTAGTGTCCTTGGTTGGTTTCCGTTGCTGTGATAAAACACTGACCAAAAGCAACTTTCCAAAGAAAGGGCTGTTTCAGCTTACAGATTGTAGTCCATCATGAAGGGAAGTCAAGGCAGGAGCTTACAGTGAACCCATGGAGGAGTGCTGCTTACTGACTTGTTCCCATGGCTTGCTCAGCCTGCTTTCTCATATAAACCCAGGACCATCTGCCCAGGGATGGCACCACCAAGAATGTTTGGTGTTGTCCCATATCAATCATTAATGAGGAAAATCCCCCACAGACACATCCCAGGCCAATCTGATGGAAGCCATCCCTAGGNTACCCCTTCCCGAATGTCTCTAGTTTGGGTCAAATTGACAGAAACTAACCAGCACAGAGAGTCACCAACACGGCAGCAGATGTTGGCTTGAAGACTTGTGTGGGTTATGTCACTGATGTTATGTTTGCTGAAGCAAGTAATCATCCCAAGTCTTCCTTGTATGACTCTGAAAAAACTGGTGTCTACAACTGAGAAATGAAGGCATTNGAAGTAAAGGAATAGGGGCCCCACACATTTCTTTAGCATCAAAATAGCCTGGCTCTCTTTGGGGTATGGGAATGGTTGGTTTTCTTGCTTTCCATTAACAGGAAAACACAAGCTTTGGAATGACAGAGGCTAGGATTTAAATCTTAACCTCACAAGCCGTGTGACTTTGACAACTGCTATTCCGCCTGCGGAAAGGAATCGAAAGAGACATGCCTTGTTGGGCTGCTGGGGGAGAGAGCGATGTAACTGTGTGAAGTCCCTAGAATGTAACAGCGCTCAGTCCATCACACGCTTTTTTGCCCTGACCAGTTCAACATTATTTCCTCTCTACTGTTACTCACTTCACTTTGTAATTTTTCTTATTTTTTTTAGAAATCTTTGTGTGTGCGCATGCACATGAATCTTGTGTGTGTGAGACGATGGAGCATACAAGGCCATGGTGTGTGTGTGTGTGTGTGTGTGTGTGTGTGTGTGTGTGTAGGTCAGAAGACAGGCTCAGGTGTTGGTCTCTCACCTTCCGCCTTGAGACAGGGCCTCTTGTTCAGTGAAAAGTGGGCTAGCTGGCCCACGAGCTTCTGGTGGGGCTCCTGTCTCACCTCCCATCTCAGTGTAGGGACGCTAGGATTGCAAACACATTATCCAGTCTGGGATATGTGGGGTCTGGAAATCTGAACTCATGTCCTCCAACTCTTGTAACACCTCCTTCATCCTCTGTTCCTCCTCCACAGCCCCCAACACTCTGTAAATCTCTTGACTCAATGACTTCTCTCTTTTGTCATGGCAAACTAAACGGAAGACTAAGGAGTCTCTGTGAAGAATTTCTCTCTGTATTGTCATGGCAGTTGTACACACACACACACACACACACATACACACTTGATAATCACTCTGGACCTCCACATACACCATCCCACCTAAGTGTGAAGCATCCCTGGGAAAGCAGTGCAGCCAGCTTCAAGCCTAGGGACAGAAAGGTGTCAACGTTGGAGCCCAGCTTTGACTTATTCAGCACGCCTTGCCTTGCCCCCCCTTGCCTTGCCCTCCCCAGCCCCGGCTCCATCCTGCTCCCTGGTGGGTGAGGTTGCAAACAGGAGAATACCAACATAGAGAATTGGGTTTTTAGAAGAAAATGGGAAGGAATGCTTTGGGATGCCNTAGGGGAGGAAAAGGATCTCCTCCCCTTTTGCTGCTGCTGACCAAGGTGCTTGACACTTCAGAAATGAGAAAAACAAGGGCTAGTATGGACTCACCTGCTGCCTAAGGCATGTGTTAAAATACCAAAAATGGGGAATGGTTCCTTTTCATTTTTGCATATCTTTTCATTTATCTCACTGACCTCTGTTTGAAGCCCCTCAATTAACAGAATTTTCCAAAAGTTAAAAAGTTTATCCACTATTCCCCAATCAGTACTGGGTTGTTGCTGCAGTTCCTGCTTTGGTAGCTAGAGGGCAGTGCAGGTCTCTCTACCCTCCCTTAGACTTGCACACGCCTCTGGGGCAAGGGCAGTCTCAGCAGCTGAGGAAGTGACTTGGGACAGACGGCCTTTTTGCATTGCTTACCTCCTGCTGGCCCACATGTGGCTGCCTTAATACTCAGCCTCCAGCAGCCTCAACTTCCCTTGACCTGTGTAGGGTGCCCTGTCCCTACACCCAGTTCTANGGTTCTCCACCTGTAAGTCCCACCCTTTCACCTCATTCACAAACTCATCGGGCACCTCCCTGAATCTCATGGTAGCAGCTTGCCGGACTCTTCTACCCGTCTGCCCAGTGCTGACCTGAGACTGCACGGTCCTGATTGAACAAAGCAACTTGGTGTGTTGTCACAGGGCCGGCCATGCCGGCAGAACCTAATTCCTGAGAGAGTGGCTGCTGGAGGGCTTCCAAGCATCACCAAGGGCAGGGAGGAGTCACTGTGAGGAGTAACCAGCAATGCCCAGCGCAGAGCCCAGTGCACGGGTGTCCAAGGGTGCCATCATGAGTCACAGAAGAAGCAGGAGCGGCTGGTTTGGGTGGGCAGGGCCAGGTGTGGAACTTGAACCAGGGGAAGGGAAGCTGTGATGACCTCATCTTATGATTGCAGAGAGTTTCGTGATTTAAAAAAAAAAAAAATGTTGGCTTGTCTCTCGCTTCATGTAGAAAGGNGGAGCATTAGGGTTTTCACACCTATAAAAGGTGAGAAAATTGAACCGGTAAAAGAGTTTGGCAGCCTCTTTCAATCACAGACATTAATGACAGAGCGGAGCTAGACTCCGGTGGGAGGGTGAGAAGATACTCAAAACCCCGAAGTTCTGTATAAAACCAACCATCAGTGAGATGGAGGCCAAGTTCCTTACCACCTCAGCTACTTCCTAACCCTGTTTGGTTCTGCGGCATGCCTGAGTGCTATAGATGAGAGAGAAACAGAGAGAGACCCCACAAAAGGCGCATAGAAAAGCAAAGGGTGGTGGGATTGTGAGGGTTTTGACACCCTCCCACCACAGGCCCGCTAGGTCCAGCCTTTCACAAGAGGCTTGTCCCTGTCCCACTCCTGGAGAAGCGACAACTGTCCACATACCAGAGAATTTTACCCACAAGAAACCTCTCTTTGTAACTCAGACCATTTGGTAACCTCTCCAGTCCCTTTGAATTANTTATTAATTCATTCATTCAGCTTTTTTTCTTTGAAAAAGGATCTTACGAGACATTTAGGCTGGCCTTGAACTTGCCATCCTCCTGCTCTAGCCCCCCTCGGTCTGGGATTACAGGCATGCCACACCACACTTGCCCACTCCTATTTAAATTTTTAAGGAAGGAAAGGAACCGAAAAGACCAAATGTGGAAAGTGTCTTATCAGCAACCTACAGTTTGCAATGAGAAATGGGTGTTTGTTTTGTTTTTAAATAGACTGTCCTCCTTTAAAGAATTCTGTTCAAAAGTTAATGTGAATGTGTCTATAGACCACACTAATTAGACTCAGTAGACTAAGGAAAGACATGAACTTGTCAGGGAT
>LZPO01087370.1:19329-33106 GCA_001675575.1 Neotoma lepida | reverse complement strand
TTTTTTTAAAAAAATATTTTGGTGCTGGAGAGATGACTCCGTAGTTACCTGTGTACTACTCTTGCAGAGAATCCAAGTTCTGTTCCCAGTATCCATGTCAGGCAGCTCTCAACCACCTGTAACTCTAGCTCCAGGGGAGCCAAGGACCTCTTCNGGCCTCCAAGGGCACTGCACTCACAAATACATACACTTACAAATACATACTCACATACAGACACACAAATATACATGATTTTAAATATATCTTTTTTAAGAGTACTGAAGCATGGAGTTACACACACAAGAAAGTGAATGTGAAATATTATCCATCCGTAAATATGAAGGAGTACTGGTACATACTACAGCATGGAACAGCATAGACAAAACCTTGAAAATACCAAGTGGAGGAACCAGGCAGAAAGGCATGTGTTGGATGACTATTTCCATGAAGTATGCTGGGCAGAGGTGTGAGTCATATCCTAAGTGTGTCATCATCAGATATCANNACCTACTCAGAATGGCATGAAATTTAAAACTTAGGAATTGCTTTGGGGGGAACTTTTCACTTCATGTTTGTTTTTTGGGAGTTTTCACTATAATATTATCACACCACAGTTGACTGCGGGTAACTGAAACCATAGAAAGACAAACAACAGATGAGANAAGCCATTAAAATAATAGCTTTAAGAAAATTCTTCGACAAACACTATGATTAAGAAATCCATGGTCCTGGCCAGTTACACTCCACTCTCAACAAAAATGCAGCAGGATAAACTGGCGGGTCGATGATGTCATTGAGAGTCCGGGCTCTTTCCTTCTTTCTGTTCTGCTGTGCAAGCCCTGCCNATGGTCTGTCCTCAGCTGCTAACATGTCTGCTGGTTCCAGGTGCCAGATTTTACACTACCATATAAGACCAGGAAAGAAATTAGCAGAAACCCAAAGGAGTAATTCCCACATGGTGGCCTTCTTTCAACTCTTTTTCGGAGCCNATTGTCCCCTCTCCAACCCTCCAGTTCCCTCCCTACTCCTACACTCCTTGGGCCAGAGCTAAGTTACCTTTTTCCTTCTAAACCAATCACAGGCAAGAGAATTTAGTTTACCATTGCTGACAGCCAATCACAGCGTATCAACTGGGGCTGATCACCGTTCTCTTTGAACAAAGTTGGTGTTCTTTGGCAAGGAAGAAGGAGCGGACTTTTGGGCAGACAGCTTCACCAGGCTGACTGACTGACCAATTAACAGCCAACTCCATCTCTGTGAGGAGACCACTGTGAGCCTGTCTATCAGACTCACATAGCCCAGAATCTCTCCTGCAGAAAGGCAATCTCACTGTGAGTCCTCTGTTCATTTAACGTGTATTAATCTTCTNAAATAAAATCGTTAGTCATGTGTTGGCATCTGCAAATTAACACTGTCTTCTAGGGAGAAACTTAAGGGGAAAAAAAAATCACACCACTGCATTTTTCAAAGGTCCAGCATCAAAAATTTATCAAGTGTAAAAATCCAGTCTGTTTGATACTGTTAAAATGATTAATATTACAAATAGCTACTGGAAACAAGGCACATCTGACATCTGAAGAATTGGAAAGGGATGCAAGTGTTTTCCTTTCCAGACTGAGAAAAGTTAGTTCGTAGATTGGNATGGTCCCTCTTTCTGTTTGTGTGTCCCTGGCACATCTTGATTCAAAGGCTTCCTGGGCATTCTATCTATCAGGCAGGTACTGCTTGCTTCTCAGCAACCTCATCAGGACTGATTTACTAACACATCCTGTAGACATTCTGTGAGATGTCTCCAGCTAGAGCCCACGGTGCCTCGTAATTCGCACCTATTTTAGGTGAAGGACTTAATGCATAGANGTGATGTGACATACAAGTGCCGCTCACCAGTTCACTGTCAGAGCAGGTCTGAATAATTAGCACAACAGAGCGCAACAGCTCCTCTTCCGAGATATTAATACCTTACATCATAAATGTCAGGCGCAGCACAAAGATGCAACTAGCAAACCTCGGAAGGGAAGGGCGCCCATAAATCACAGTGGTGCACTCTGCTTTCCTTCCGTTTTACTACCAGGAAATAAACCCAGGCTGGGANGATTTTAAAAATCTTGCCTCCTCCCATTTATTACTTAGCACTGTGCCTTTCCTGAAGCTGTATCCTGAAGGAAAGGCTGGGGGGCTTGGGGGGTTCTATGATGTAGGGTGGGGAAGAATGATGTTTTGAGGGGACCAAAGGGGTCAATGGAAAACAAAACCTCACAGCAGCANTCTNTGAAAGTGTATTCTCTTTACCTATGACCCTGTGCTCTATGCCTTTGGGACACAGAAGCCAAGCAGTTGTAGAATACCACCCCANGTGAGAGGTGTTTTTCTCTAAATGGTGTTAGCCTCAACCTACCCAGAGAAGAAAATGATCACTTTTATGGCTAGAGAATAANTGTGAGCATGAATGTTATAGTGTAATGTTCATGAACTCCCATCCAAGAGCTTTGCTGGAGTTCCTGGGCTTTGAAGAAACATCCTATTTGGATCAGCTTGACCTTGACAGTTTGTAAGACTACATCTTGTCTCCAACCCCAGCAACAAGTCTGAGTCTCCCCATTGCAGTCATGGGGTCTCAGATTTAGATATGGAATCTCTACTTACTGAAAAAAAAGAGACAAACTTTTCTATCTTTCTACTTGCTAGAAGCTTTCCAGGATATTGGGCTGAAGTCAGTCTTTCTGAGAATTCAGCCACTTCACCCTATTTCTTCCCCTGGGTCCTCATAGGGTAGTTCTAACTCCTTTTTCTTCTTGAAGTCCTCCATGCATTTGAAAGTTCTATCTGAACCTGCTGTATATTAAGCTGATTGATCCCAGGAGCTTCAACTATGTGATGGAGTTTCAGCCCTTCCTTGGTGCAAAACAATATTTCTGGCCCTCTTAAAGACAGTTCATACAAACACAAGTAAAACACAGCTCAGAAATAATAAACAGAGCTTATTATTTCTTGAACTCTTATATCCATCAGATTTTTTTATTCTTGTTATGGAGGAGCTGGAGAGATGCTCGGTGATTAAGGGCACTTGCTGCTCTTTCAGAGGACCCAAGTTCAGTTCCTCGCACCCACATGGTGCAGCTCACAACCATTGGAACTCCAGTTCCAGAGGACCCAACAACTTCTTCTATCATCAATGAGCACACACACACACACACCTTTTTAATTAAAAAACTACTGTGCCATAACATTATTATACCCACAACTTGAAGATGAAGAATTTGAAACTCAAAGATGTAAGTTGGAACCTTCTGTTTCTGTGGCTTGAATGATGCAGGGCCAGAACTGGTCAAAGCCAGGACTTTGAGCCCCTATGTCATTCTGCATTTCAATCTAGAACAACCATTTCTTCATTTTTATGAAAATAAAGACCAAATTTGCTCTTTTGTTGGTTCTCACAGTTCCTCCTCAAATCTATATCATCAGCTCAAACTTCTCTTTTAAATCCTAAATTCGTATACCCAACTGGCTACCAGACATCAGCCACATAGACAATTTCTGATTACCTCAATTTCAACAAATCCAAAAATGAACACATCTAGTTCCAAATATATGCTCCCCCCAACAGAAAAAAAGCTTCATTTCTATTCAGCTGCCCCCTTTGGATCTTTCTCCTACACCCACATTCAAATGTGGGTGTTTTCCATCCCACAAAAACAATCCGCAAGCTCCAAGTGAACCGCAAAACCTTCCAACATCCACCCACACCTCCCTCTCTAATTTAAGCCTCATTATTTACCCACGCCCTCTCNGCCACAATTTTAAAAAAATCTACTCCCATTCTTGCAATGGTTTAATTTGTGTTACCTGAAGAACTTGACACCTGCTCCCTCTTCCTGGAAAATTCTTTCCTCTCCCATTGCCCGGTGAGCTAACTCATAGCCACCCTTTGAATTTCAGCCTCTCTGTCAGCTTCCCAAGGTAAACTTCCTAATTGTGAACATGACACATTGCCGCCGACACTAATTTACTCTCCCATTGCCTGTGCCATCCTTTATTGTAACATCNTAATTATTTCCATAAAGAAAGGAATTATTTCTTGCTCATCTGTAAGTCTCCAGCACTGAACAAGAGTTTGAAAATATCTGTTGAACAAATGAATGGAAGAAATAAAACAATGATAGTTAAATCCCTGTAGTCACAGTGCCTGGCCTGTGTGATGCCAGCTTAGGTAGCCACCATTTGTCCACCATGATCCTGCCTGCCACCAGCTCATCACTTCAGATTCCTGAGATGCTCTTGGACCCTAATCCTCTCACATGTTCTTTAGCCCATGAGCTATCACTGCCGATTGAGTGGTATCTAAAATCTCGACTAGCATACTTCTTATATCTTCATTAGACAAGGACAGGGCTGAGTGATCCCATTAGATACTCTGTCCCACTAATCAGCACCCATTGGATATGCTAATTCAATCAATTTTTAAAATGTTACCCCACACACACACACACACAGAGCTTCGAGACTATCACAGGCAAGCTTGTCAAGAGTTTTGACCAAATTCAAATAAAGATTGCTATCATTCTCCACTCTCATGATTCGAAACCTCTTTGGTGTGCCACACTTCTACGTAATGTTCACATAAACATCATCAGGTACAATTAAGGCTTTTGTGAAATTCCCAGAAGCACAATTAAAACTCTACTTTTTCTGACTGCCAAAGAAATGACCAAGGAGGGTAAATGGAACAACAGACCTGCACCCAGCAACAGGACACCAAGAGGTCACTCCCACCTCTGCAGCATGTCCAGACTGCTTACCGGGGCAGTCAGTCTTACTTTTTCTTCCAGGAAGAATGCAGCATCCCCGCTCCCTCCTCTCTGGTCTAGACCTTGTATTCCTCCCATGTGGCACTTCATTTTTCCCACCCTTTCCAAGGCTGACTCCAAACAAACTGGGATGAAGAGAGTTATATGATTAAACCATTTAATAAGAATCAAGAGAGACTACAACCTTTTGCCTGCAGGAAACTTTGGTCTGGCGGAACCTTTTCCCGGGAGAGCTAGATAGTCCACCGAAACAATTGTAGTGGGACACACTTATCAACTGTGCAATGCATCGCCCACAGCAATGGACTGTGCTCAGGGAAGAAGCAGACGTCTGAAGGATGAACATGATCACAGCTCAGCAGCCTGATGTCAAGAGGTATCAAAGTGAGGCAGAAAAAAAAATCTATGTACTTCTACTGTGACCACTTTAATAACTGGTACTGGGTAGGCACTCTGAGACAAGATCCTTAAGGAAAACCAGATGCTGAATTCCATAAGAAAATGCTATAGGTGTGATGTGACATCTCATTCCTAAGACTCCAGGCTTTTGCACAAGATTCTGCTAATGTATGGACGATCAGAACAGTAGCAAACTGTGGTTGAATAGGGCTTAAGAGAAGCCAGTAGGGCAGAGCTAGGCCTGATCTCCAAAAAGCAAGGAAAACAAAATGTGAGGTTGAAATCAGGTAGACTACCTGACAGTGAGGACTTTGATCCAATATACTCAGAAATTAAAAGTAAAGAGAACTTTAATCCAAAAGGCTGTGACACATGGGGTAAGACAAGAGTGTTGGCTCGTTGTAGTAGATACTATGAGTCATCTGCCACAGTCTTCTCTATGATACTTCCTTGAAGCAGGAACTCTTATCTCATTTGAACAGAACGGACTGTTATCTAGTTCTAAGATGGCGTTCCCCAGCCTCCCTTCGGACATGACTAATCTTGGCCACTGAATGAATGAAGAGTTTTGTGCTAAGTTCAGAGACTCCTTTAGTGAGGGAGTAAATACATTTCTCTCTGCCACTTCTCTACCCTGCTGGTAGATCAAAGCAACCATCCTGAACCATGAGGTGGGTATGGATTGCAAGATGGTCGTCAGCCTAGATGCCACACACAGACTATGGCAAAAATGAGTATGGTCTCTGACATTGCTGCTGTCATAGCAGTCCTGCATGGCCTTACCTCTAAGTCTCTTTCATGTGAGATAAAGATAACAATATTATTTTAAAATATTATTTTCAAGATGGGTGGTGGTGACACATGCCCTTAGTCCCAGCNCTTGAGAGGCAAGGGCAAGAAGATCAGTGACATACTGCCTCTGCCTTCCAAGTGCCTCTGCCTTTCGAGTGCTGAGACATCAGGGTGGGGAAGAGGGAGAGGAGAAATATATTTACTCCCTCTCATGGAAAAATGACACAAGAACTCTAAAGCCCTGAGCCACCTAAGGAAGAGCTGCTGCGGGGGTCACTGTGGGCTGTNGGCTGGGACCTCTTCTGATCCTCAGTTCTAACTCATAGTCTTACAGGCAGCAGAGGCATCAAGCTGATAGACAAACTGAGAGTTTGGATAACCCTTCCTACCACCCTGCTCAGAGGATGCTATGATAATGCAAACATTTGTCACCTTCTGGATGCATGCTGTAAAGAGGAAAGATTCTCCTCCCCTATGTCAGAGGAAAAAGACATACCTCCCTGCAAGAAAAATCTTAGCTCCTCTTTTTGACACACTTATTTTGTCATTATTAATTTGCAGCTTTCTAAAAAGCCTTTATGCTTCCAATTTATTTATTCATCTAATAACATTTTCCATGTTTTTTTTTAATTCTTAATTCAGTGGAGTTGGTAGTTCCAATGACTTGTTATAAATTCATTCCATCCTTTTCAATCCTANATGATGCAACTTTTTGAATCAGGTCAACTATCCACAGTCCAGGGTTATTAGTGAACTTGAGTCAGTGACCATTTGCACTCCAAACCTAGCTTTGGGGAGCAAATGGAATCCATCCCTTTCTACTTCCTGCAGAACTCTAGAGAGCCATAGTAAATTGGGCCCTGGGACTCAATTAAATATCCATTCTCTGGGAGATGAAACCAAGCATCAGAGTCTAAAGAGATTGTAGGAAGATCATTTGGTAGCACCTTCAGCAAAGTAAGGTCAATGGCTACTTCAAGGTCANCCCATCACTTCCCTGGATACCTGCCCCATAGTAAAAGTTAAGCTCTACATCTTCAAATCAAGAGGCAAGATATCTTTATTCAATAGAGTAAAGCTAACAGAGGGGTCCACCTGAGTCTCTCTATGAGATACTGAGCTGAAGTCTCTCCTGTGTGAATGTCTATCCTTTCTGGATTTTCTCACATTATTCATTTCCTATGAACTTCATCAATACTATAGTTCTTTAGGCAATAGTTAACCAAATATATTTATGAACCCAAAACACTAACAGATATCAGATCCAAAGAGCATCTAATGAGCTAGCTATTAAGGGAATTTGACTCTCTATACGTGAGTGTCCCCCACTTCTTATACATACCTTCGATTNATTTTAAGTTTTACTTTATGTGTATGAGTATTTGCCCTGTATCTATGTATCCATANCATGTGCATTCTTGGTGCCCAAGGAGGTCAGAAGAAGGNACTGGATACCTTGGAACTGGAGTTATGGATGTTTGTGAGCCATTGTGTGGGTGCTAGGAACCAAACCCAGGTCCTCTGCAATAGCAACAAGTGTTCTTACCCACTGAGCCATCTCATCAGTCTCTTTATATATACTTTAACCGGGAAGTTCTAAAATAACTAAAAGCACTCTCTCCTGATTCCCACCTAACAGTAAATGCTTTTTCTTTGGCTCTTAGAAATCTTTATCTGCTGTACATCTATATACAATCTATAATCAGAAGCTCAGGCTATCACAAGACAACCATGACTGGTTTGGAAGGAGGAAACATTGTCAATCTAGAAAAATTGATTCTAACATATCTAGCAGGCATTGGCTGGCCATGTATTCAATCCATTCAGTCCTACACTGATGANAGTAATATTCCAAGTCACTGAATGTTGTATGTGTTCTTGCCAAGTACTGGANGCCTAGTTCTGTGATTGCAAAGGGACTTTCTCTTAGTGAATTTCTCCTAGTTAGTGTATTTTCTGTTAGTGCTTTATTTAAAGCCAGCTCTGTCATCTACCAGTTTTGTCATTTCCTAGGACATAATCAGCATTTGATNTATGAGTTAGGGAAACCACATAGCCCAAGTCTTAGGAACTCTTAAACACAGGAGACCATTAGAGTTAATTGTCATTGGGGATTTCTGAACAATATGATGAGGAATGTCATGTTAACTACTAAGGGACATTGCATTCACTCTGGTAAAACCAAATAAGAAAAATTCATAAGACCCCCTCATTGGCATCAATGTTTGATCAGATCAGTGAATCAACAGAACAGAATAAGGGATCTTTAGCATGCTGCCTTCCTCATAGAGAAGTCCTCAGAGGACTANATCCATACCCTTTGTGGTAGAGTATTTTTATATAGTACATCTAAAGCTTTTCTCTAATATAATGATGACTTGTGTCACAAGGAACATGGTGAAACCAGACGTCTGATTCCATTGTACACCTATCATTCTTTCTCTGTGAGAGGCTATCACATTCCACANTTAACTGCCATTTGTAACCCAGGCTTCTTAACTCAACTTGTGACTGATTCATGAAGTATCCAGGACAGGTTGCATGTTTATTTAAATATTAACAAGACTCCTCTCACTTAGTTCTTTCTCAAAGAGCAGAGAAGAAAAATCAAAGTCAAGAAGAGAAGAGAACCTAGTGGCATTTGAAACAGATGGGCCTGGTGGAGTGAGACAGGGCATATAAACACTCTGAAAGTTCAAGTCCCTCTGCTGTGCCTCTGCATCCAAGTACCCATTTGGCAAAACCCTGCTGGTTTTCAACTTTTGCTCTGTCTTTTTACAAGCATAGCCTGCATGCTTTGGGCCCANGAGGTGAGAGATTGCAGTGGTGTCAAGTGGGGAGATGCTATCCAGCCTTGCAAATGAGTCTANAGTTAATGCCAATGTCAGTTTGCTTTCCAGATGCCTTCAAATACNTGAAGGGAACTTCTTGAATGATGACCTTTTAAACACGGCANTTGACCNTTCCCTTTTCTGACTAGCACATGTCATGGTCTCAACTTCCAGGTGATTGCTCACTATAGGTTGTAATGGCCTCTTGTTTACTCAACTGAGCTACATGCTCCTGACTTTTTATCAGAGATGATCCTGCCTCTGGGAGACAAACAGTTGTGAACAATCACTTTCCATCCTTCTTTATTTATTGTGTTAGAGAGTGACAGATGTTTTATAGTGTTGCTTTCGTTGTGAGTGTATGTGTATGTGTAATGTACATGTATGTTTAAGAGGGAGTCTTCTTTCAAAAAAAAAACAGATAAAAATCCACCAAAATGAAATATCTTCTAAGACATTATAGTGCTCTACAAAACCCCAGGTAAAAACTCTACCCCTCAGAAGTGTTTTGTGTCAGCATGTGAAGCCCCAGGCCACATGCTCCTACTTGGAAGCTCACATTCTACTTGTGTTCGTAATTTCTTAACTTGTGTCTCTTCACACCCACCCCGCTGGTGAACCTTAATANAATTAGGACTTTTAGAAAAATCTCCAGTGCCTAGTGCTTTCAGAACTGGGCAAAATCCTTTCATTATTGTGGGCTCTGAGTAATTGTTTCATTCCCTCAATGAGAGAAAGCCATGATGGCTAAGCCTACAGTGGTGCATAATACAGTAAATCAGCTTAATGACGTGTGCATAGAGCTATATTAAGAAGAAAAGACTCATTCCCAGGATTCAGAGGAAGAAANGAAAAACAATTCTAGGTGCTTCAGGGAAACTGAGACATCTATATTACAGAGTTCTAGGCATTTTTTGTTGCTTTGTTTTGTTTCAAAGCCTTGAAACAACATGAGAAAACTAGCGTATCTTGGACAAGAGCAGTCTCATGAATAACCCACTAGGAGATCTCAGCTTGGTTTTACATTTGCACATTATATCCAGAAGTCTACATTTTAAAAGGCTGCAAATAACTAACCTGTTTGAAAGAGTAGCTGGGGTGGCCTGAGAGAGCACTCTTCTCTATCCTGTTTGTATAAGATCCTAGTGTTTGCTGCAGTTGCCATAACAACAAAGAGTCACATTACCCACCAATTATTGGCATCCAGAACATGATACCACCCAAACCTGATTATTCTTGTCTCTATGAAACTGATTTATGTGACTAATGAGAGTAGGTGGGATTCCATGTCACAGAATGGGTCACAGTCCCAGTGTACTCCTCTAATTTCCCATTTTCATAAGTCGTCACCCCCCTGGACCAGAAAATACCTGAGTGATGCAGCAGAGTGCTCTGCCAGCAAACACAATGGTGGAGCTGTTGTGCAGCTGGCTGGAAAGCCCTCACTTCTGCAGTTAAGTTTCAGGGAAACCCATCTCAGGATTACAGAGTTCTAAAACTTCTCCCTCATGGAGGTTAATTGATAAGACTTAAATAAGCTTATAAAATTATAATTCTTGGGGCTGGAGAGATTGCTTAGTTGAGAAGAGCACTGGCTGCTCTTTCAGTNGACCCAAGTTTGATTCCCAGCACACATATGGCATTTCACAACTGTCTGTAACTACAGTTCCAGGGGATCTGATGTCTTCTTCTGGCCTCCTTGTGCATTGGGTATGCATGTGGTGTATACACATACATGCAGGCAGAATACTCACACATAAAGAAAATTTAATTTTAGAAAATTATAATTATTTTACATGGGAAAATACAATCAAAACAGAAGACCACACAGTGAATCATATGCCCCCCTTCCTGCCCCACCTTCCCTCCAAAATTAACATTAATACTAGGTCACATGCATCCACGCTGTTCTGCGTCTGGCTCCTTTCACTTAACACACCTTGGAGAACGCCCCACATCACTACATAAAGAGAACTCTTTTCTTTCACAACAGCAGGGCTCCATTTTTATTGTCTGCTATTTCTAATGCCCTTCTCTTGTAATTAATATTGCACCACATATCTTTGCCTTTTTTTCTGTAAGAGGCAATTAATGAGCCCATTGCTTTCCATAGTAATCCTGTCTAGCCTCCTAATTGTCTACATTCCTGGAAGAAGTTTATCTATTCAATAAGACCTCCCTTGTCTCACTTCTGTGTTATGTCGTCAACAAACATCTCATTGTCCTCAGAAAACATCAGAATCCCTTGGAAGGTAGAAATCTCCCATCAGGTTTCATCAACCTATCAAGTCTTTCCTCTTGTCACTCTCCAACTATCCNATTGGCTGCCCATGCTAACGCAAACATTGTGACGTTGCTGNTTACTCATGCTCTACTGCCTATATCATCTGCCTTCATCTTTCTACGGTCTTGTTGGATGTGTTAGTGATGATGTTAGGCTTGACCTTTTGTGCTGAATATCAACTTCCAATGGAGTCATATTTAACTACTTGCTGTTCATCTGTTATCNTGCTGATTAACCCAGCTGAGACTTCGACTTNCAGCAAAGTCACTTTGTCACTCTTCACATGTGGTGGAACNTGCTGGTTCCGTGTGCTTGACGTCTTACCTGACTCTGCTTTGCTATGGCCTTTGCAAGCCACAAAATGCCATAAGTAGATTGCTTGGCATGTAAAAGGATAGTCATATAGAAATGCTTCCCAGAGAGCATTTTGGTTCCTCCTGCCTTGTCCTGCTGTGACCACAGGCTCACTCCCCTGGTTCTGAAAGTTAGTCATCTGGTCCACTTGNAGTTTGATGATGNTAGGCTTTCCTGTCTCACTAGTCAGCAATGCCCCCCGCCAACACCTTCCCTTCTATGAATTTATCTCCTCAGTTCTAATGTTGTGGAGTGATGCTGTCTAGTTGGTGGGTTGCCATTTATCTCTCTACAAAGATACTGGCCCAGGAAAAAGATACATTTGCTCAGTAGGATATATTCAGATTAACACAGTGATAGAAATACTTTCATGTAGAATGCCCCCTTGTCTCATTGCAAAATGCAGCATTATTGNATGCCACAGAAAAATTGAATAGAGAAACCACACATTTTCAGATAGGACCACAGTAAGCTGATATGCCAGTCCTGCGTCATGTTCAAGGGCATAATTGACATTGGTAATAAAGTGCCAAGCACAAGCAGAGAGATATTGAATCACATGAATATTGAGACTGATTTCCCCCTTCCTTCTGTGAAGATACTCATGGGGAAGGTAGGAAAACCATTTCTAGTAGGGNCACACACATGGGCAAATAGACGGATGGTCTCTGTGTNGTGANAGAAACATGAGGAGATTCTGTTTTTAAATATAACCCATGGGACCAGTTGATAGATTGATTTCCTTGCACCAAGGTATTGTCTAGAGAAGAGCAATGTTNACAAATAAATATCTTTCTTAGCTGGGGAAAAAGAAACACAAGGAGGAACAATTTCTCTACATTTGTGTTTTATCCACTGCTACTCGGTTGAAAATAATTCAAAGCATATTTTTAAGAAGAAAGAAGAGTAGGATATAAAGCTTTAAGAAAGAATTGTTATAAGACTATTAATTTATATGCTGTCATGTGAAAAAACAGATTTTAAATTCACACTATAACAAAGTATTATCCCACTTTTGTAAATATGAAAATACCCACATACCAAGCTCCCCTTCCTTACGGGCTAGGAGAATAGATTTCACAGTGCTCATGGTGTTAACTGATGGTGAGTTTTGAAATCCTTTGACCTGCTTCTTTGCTTTAATTTTTAATGAGCATACATCTCTGTAGTAAGAAAATATCCATAGAATGTATAATTTTCTATGTATGCATTCGGGTACTTTTCCGTCTCTTTTTGGGAGCCTGATTTTTCCATTTCATGTGTTTCTCNTTTAATTAAGGCATACCCTCGATGGGGATGAGCATTTAATGTGGAGGAGAATGAATAAATGAGATTGAAAGGGAGAAGGATGCATTCTACAGACACTTGAGCTCCTGAGAGCTCAACCACGTGACCTAAGGGATTTTTTTTTTTTTCACACTCTGAGCCAAATGAGATTCAGAATAGCCAGAAGGAGCAGCAAAGGCCCTGGGAATGTGTGGGGTATGTGGGCACACCTCTCTTTCTCCTGGCAAAACTCCATGAAAGTAACAAAACTGGAGAGAAGGTGCCTCCCTGAGCTTTGACATTGAAGCAGAAGCTTCGTAGGTCCTGGGAGCAGCTAATGCAGGTTTTTAAAGACTGCTGGTAAGAACACTCAACCCAAGGGCNACACTATCCGCTTTCCATGAGTGTGTAAGTAAGCAAACAACACTGGCGGTGAGTGCAGTCTCCAGAGCACTAACAACTCCGTCTCCACTAACACTGTATCCGTGGATTAGTGACTCCCATCTCTCTCCTCCCAGCCGATAATCAGCATTTTTGGATCTATGAACTTGACTATTTCAGATTAAGAAAACATTTTAGAAGGAGAATTGTTTGCTGTTCTGTGGCAAGCTTATTTCATTTTGTCTCACACCCCAAGAGTCATCCATGTTTTTGCACATTGAAGAGTTTCCTTCTAAAGGCCGAAGGATGTTCCTTTGTGTACATATACACCACATCTTTATCTCCTCATCTGCTGATGAACATTTAAGGTGGTTCCATTCACTAACTGTTGTGAATAGTACTGAAATGAATCTTGGAGTGTATATATTTCTTTGGGAATATAATTTCAATTTTGGATGAATGCTAACAAGTGAGATTGTGGGACCATGGAACAGTCGGTTCTTGTAGCGCACCCATGCAGTTTTCNCTAGCACTGTACCATGTTCCAGGTGGTACAAATGGATTCCAATTTCTCCACCTCCTTCTTGTCATCTTTTTGATAAAAATCTTCTTAGCAGATGAGAGATGATATCTCTTCATGGTTTTGATTTGCATGTTCCTAACAGTGACATTTAGCATTTTTTTT
>LZPO01087370.1:0-10386 GCA_001675575.1 Neotoma lepida | reverse complement strand
CTTAGTTAGGGTGACTATTGCTGTGATGAAACACCATGACTAAAGCAACTTGGGGAAGGAAGAGTTTACTTGGCTTATGCATCATCATCATTGTTCATCATTGAAGGAAGTCAGGATAGGAACTCAAANAGGGCAGTACTGGAGACAGGAGCTGATGCAAAGGCCATGGAGGAGTGCTGCTCACTAGTTTGCTCTTCATAGCTTGCTCAGCCCAGGATCACCAGCCTAGGGATAACACCACCCACAATGGGCTGGGCGCTCCCCNATCAATCACTAATTAAGAAAATGTCCTACAGGCTTGNCTACAGCACAGTCTTATGGAGGCNTTTTCTCAAGTAAGGCTCCCTCCTCTCAGATGACTTTAGCTTGTGTCAGGTTGACATAAAACTATCTAGCACACCCCCAATTAAATGCTTACTTTCAAAAGATACCTTATTAAGACGCGACGAGAAGAGGCATAGACTCTGCAGGTGTGCAGGCAGAGTAAATGCCAGAATTGTTCAGGACATCCCACAGGGGGACAGTTCTGTAGAATCAGTTGATAAAGCATAGACTTGAAGCAATATTTAGCAATGAAACCAAGGACAGTCTGAAACCAGCAATATAGGCTTATCACCACACAGACAGCCTGGGACATTGAAGAGTAGAGTCTTCAGACAAGATGCTAACAGAAAATAATCTGGTGGACCACTTACACAGATGAGGGAGACNTTGGAACCAAGACTAGATGCTACTTGATGATCATTTGTACTTGTAGTTTTTGTTAATGCTACAATTGAGCACTAGGGTTTTTTTTTCTTAATATAGGAAGAATATATTTTGATTAGCATACAACACATTGGGTTCTGTTTCAGCAAAACTGGAAAAATTTTTATTGATTCTCCCTCAGTTACTTGACTGCCTCTTGTATCCTTTTACGTCCTGTACTTCTGTTTTCATGTAACCTGAAGCACTACTCGTGATTCCAGGGTTTGGTTCTGGGTCATTTTATTGTCTTCATAAAGCTTTAGTTCAAGAGACCCTCAAAATGATCAGGCATGCCTGATCTAAGAGACCCAAGCCCAACGTTATGGAATCTAGTGCCCAATTTGAGTAAACAGAGGTACTCAGAGAATACTTCCTCCCGCTCTCTTCCACTCAGTGTGTGACATGTCATGGAGCCATCCATCTCTCAAAGGCTAGAGAGAGACATCAGGTTATCAAACAATGAGAAAAAAATGCTCTGTCTGTAAGTAGAGCAGTTAAGGTTAAAATGGAAGTTGATGTTGTCTTCTATAGCACATGCAGTAGGAAACATACATTGGAATGGAGTGACATCAATCTCTGACAATGAGGAGGCATTTGGGTTCTGAAAACAGAGGATAATCTTTCACAAATAAACCTTTAATTAGTATTTATTCTTAAAGGAGTACTACAGATGTTACTTTGTTGTTATTTAACATTCTAGAATTTCCTAGTGATACACTGGGTAAAAGTGAGTAGCCACAGTAGTGAATTATCCATGCAGAAGATAAAGCCACAGGGAGGGGAGGTAGAGAGGGAGGAGGGAACAGTTGATTGGTTTCTTTCCCAAGAAATTGTTAATGTTACATTTTATTGAACTGGCCTCAGGAAGTACTAGTGCCTGAACATTATTATTGCAGTTATTACCTCTCCTTTCCAAGTGCCATATCTTATTCTCTCTTGAATTGATACATTCTGATTACTTCTGCTTACTTTAGAGATCTGCTTTTTCTAGGGGGAAAAATGCTTGACTATAACTTCTCATATTCGAATTTCTTCAAGTTCCAGCCAGTTGCTATCACATCTAAGTAATCTCCCTTATCTTATTGGAATCAGTTTGTTCATTTCCTACCTACACCTTCTATTTAATATATGGAATGGTTCCTTCATGTCCTTTCTGCCTACCACAAAGGACAAGAGTGTCTTTCATTAGTTTCAGTCGTAGCTGCAGTCCCGCGGTGCCCAAGGAATCGGGACAGCTGACACAGTGCTCTGCAAATGTGGCCTAGGCAGAATTGAGTGTGACTGAAAGTATTCTCGGGTCCAACTCATGTTGGATTAAGCTAGAAAACTGATTTCCAGGACCTTGCAAACAGCTGCCATGGAACAGACAGGTCACTTAGTGGGAAGCACAGATGTGGGGCTGATTCCAGCTGTTTGCCTCTTTTCATTCCTGGAGAAGCTTCAGTGATCAACAATACTAGGTTTCCTATAAGGCTTTTGATTATTTGTTGAAACAAGGTTATTGCCCTGGTACACAAATCTTGTGATCTATCAGATGTTTCTGCTTGAGGGTTTTTTTTGTTTTTATGATTTGAGAAGCATTTGTACACATGTGGTTGTGTCAAACATTACTTATTGGTGGTGATCAGAGAAAGTAAGGTAATAAGAAATGAATGTAGAAGTACTACTTTCTACACCAAACAAAAGAATGAATCAAGGGAGGAGATACAAACTTGGAAAGTGATGATCTAACTTGGGAGGAAGGCAAAGAAAATCCCTAAGATGCCAATGAAGCAAAAGTTTATAAAGCAAACTTGGGCAAAGCAGGAAGGGGAACTCCGGAGAGGTAAGGGGCTGGGACTCAGAAGATGTCATGCACACCCCACTGCAAGCATCCTACACTGTCAGAGGGGCCTGGTCCATACAGGGTTCCCTCAACAACTCAAGGGAGGGGCAAGTGCTAACCACAATAAATTAAAATGTATATTCAGTGTGCTGGCTGTCTCAGGTGTGCCCTGCATTCACATGGGTGTAAGAGTTAACACTGAATATTGAAGGAAGCAAAGATATAACTATGGTGAGAGGCTGGAGTGGGGTTGGGGATAAATGCCAGGGATATGAACTCGGGGTGCCAAATTGTTGCCTCAGGAGACATAAACGGGTCTGAGGTGGGTGACACTGCTGTTTCCATATAAGGCTGACAGTGTTACTTCACTTTTGAAGCCTTATTTCAGTCCTGCATTCACTTTTCCTTATACTTCCCCACGCGTTTCACGTTTGTACAGTAAACACATTAATTAAAATAAAATTACATGAGAGCAAAGCATTTCTTGCTGCACATTTGCAGTCCCCCCCCCCGTCTCCAGTTCCCCCAATGCTGCAATTCACCTGCTCAGCCTGTAAACCTGTTTTTCATCCTGTCAAGATGAAAAACTACACTGACCACTGGCAATTTTCCAGAAATCAACCCCAGAGAAACGAGAAGCCAGAGGGAGAGAGCTAAGGAATTAGCAACAACAGAATTTCCACACTGGTAAAGGTTCAGTCTGAGGAACTGATAGGAGGGAAGGTGGGAACAGTTTCAGCCTGGGTCTCAGGGGACAGTGGAAGAGGTGGCTTCAAGGAGGTCAAAGGGCAACAGAGTTCCTGTTCTGCCATGGGGACCACTTCAGCCTGATTCTCACCTGAAGCAGCAGTGCAGGCCTAGGCTGAGAGTGTCAGGAGGAGACAGTAGAGCAGGACAAAGGCTTCTAGGAGTGAGAAGGAGTGGCCAGGTCACCAGTGTGTACTGACCAGCTGCCCATGAGCACCATCTCAGAAAGGAGAATTCAACCTGTGAAGACTTCCGGCAGTGTTCCAGTAGGAAACAGGGGCTAGAGAAAACATTTGTAGGGGCTGAAGCACTGGCTGCTCCTCCAGAGTATGTAAGTTCTGTCCCAGCACCCACTTTTCGTGGTTCACAACACCTGCAACTCAAGCCTCAGGCCCACAGGGTGGAGAGAACTAACTCCTGCAAGTTGCCCTTGGACCTCCACACGCACACTGTAGCATGGGGACACACACATAAACACGCACAAATATGAAAATTGATGCAACTTTTTAATTAAAAAAAATACATCTAAGACCGGGCATGGTGGTGCACACCTTTAAACCCGGCATTCAGGAGGCAGAGGCAGACATATCTCTGTGAGCGTGAGGCCAGTCGGGTCTACCTAGTGAGTTTAGACAAGCCAGAGCTGTGCAGCAATGTTCTATATATAATAATCTCTCTCATTCTGTCTCCACAGACAAAGATATAGATGTGGATAGATAAACACAGAGCAAAATGTATAAAGATGAAGAACAAGCCAATGAGTTGGAAAATGGTATAAGATACCCTTCTAGGGATCAGAAGGAAACAAAAGGGGAGCTTGTCTCTGTGGAGGGTAGAAGGGAAGAGGTCATCAAGGAGGAAGTGGCCTTGTAACATAGTGACATAGCTAGGCTGAACTGCGTTATCTTCCCTACAAATGGCCAATGATGGATCCAAAGAGAGAGCCTTGTGAGAGTGCTTAGAGGGCATAGCCTCTTACCTGCTAGGTCACCTCCACCCTCAGTGTGAAGTAGCAAGAGAGCATCCATTTGGCCTGCCTTCTTCACCGAGCTCTCAGACTCCTGCTCCAGCTGTGCACGTGACAACCGCAGTGAAAGGGTCTGTTTTCTGGGAGAAGCACACACAAGCAAGGTTTAAAGTAGCAACACCTACACAGCACTTCAGCCTTCCTCACGGGCTCCTGCTCTGAGGTCTTCTATGGCTAGATGGTGAAAAACATTCACAGATGTGCTGCTGTGCATTTCACCCAACTCTGTACTCCATGACAGCGTGACATGGGCCATGGTGAAAAAAAAAATCACATGACCAAAGTTGGCAACGCCGAAATGAGGGCTTAGCATTGCTTGGTTACAACGGGAGACACTGTGATCAACGGCCCCAGTTCAGCCCCAAAACCTAATTTTGTAAAGTCTTACTAGAAAACAAACATGTCCATTAATTCACATAGTGTCTATGGTTACTTTTGTGATGTATTGATGATTGAATAGTGGTACCAGGTACTATATTGACCAAAAAGCCTTAAATATTTTCTGTCTCTCTTATAGAAAGTTTGCAGAGCTTCCTCTAGACTGTTCACTGTTGTAGTTTGAATATGGAATATCTGTCGCAGTCTTATGTGTTGGGGTCCAGCTGCTAGCTGATGGGCTTTTGGAACGCGGTTGGATCCTAAGAGCTCTGACCTAGTCAATGGGTTCGTACTCGAAAGAAGTCATAATATGATGGCACTAGTGGGAGATAGTCGAAGTAAAGGCAAGAAGTGGGGCCTAGTTGACAGAAAGTCGCTGGCGATATTCCTTAGGGACTGTGTCTTACTGGGGCTCTCCCTGTTATCCCTTTTCTCTGCATGCTTTCTGCCATGAGGTCAACAGCTTTTGCCATGTGTTCCCATCACTAGAATATTCTACTTCATCACAGCCCAGAATCAACAGAGCTGAGGATTGTGGACCAAAACCTCTCTCCCCTCCTTAAGATGTTTATATCAAGGTTGGTTGTTTGGAGAGAGAGAGAGAGAGACAGAGAGACAGAGAGAGAGAGAGAGAGAGAGAGAAGAGAGAATGAATAAACCTAGTTTACATGTTAGCCACAGAGATTCATTTTAAAAATGAATAGGCTAGGTAGATGGATCAGTCAATTAAATGCTTGCTGCCCAAGCATGAAGGCCTGAGTTCAGTCTTTAGCATTCACATACAAAGCTAGGCATGGTGGCACATACTTGGAATCCCAGCTCCAGGGAGGCAGATGGGGGATCTCTGTAGCTTACTGGCCAGCCAGCCTAGCCAATCAGCAAAGTCCAGGTCCCAGAAAGAGACCCTGTTTCAAAACAAGCTCTTGAAGAATGGTAAGGTTGGCCACTGCACCCCCTCCCCACACATGCACGGTATCGTGTTTATAGCTGTTATGTTGTAAGTAACATGAAAAAGTTAAGAAGTGCTCTTCCAGTATTTAAAAACTATGTTTTCATGCTAAGGATGTAGCTTAGTTGTAGAGTGCTTGACTAGGTACAAGGCCTGGGTTTGAGCCCCAGCACTGCCAACGAAATAAATGAAACTATCAACAAGGCAAAGAGGTCAGTGTTCAATGTGAGTTTTTGGCATTTGACTTCTCTGTTACTTGTTGTCAGAAATCCAGGTGTCAATCTATTTTAATGTGACAATTACACTCATCAGTTACAGTTACAGGTTCATTACAGACAAAATTTTTGGCAAAAGTCAAGGAAAGTTTTCTGTAAACAGAGTATATTTTTCTATTTGTTACACTTCTTACCATGATTACCTCAGATTGGATCCTATTTCTAAATGTGACTTGCAAAACTGCAAAACACCTAGAACATGACATAGGAGAAAATTCAAACAGCCTTGAATCTGTTGATGGCTCTTGACATACAACACCAAAAGTATGGCCCATGAGGCAAATAATTGATAAACTAGACTTCACTCATATTAAAAATTTATGCTCTGTCAAAGACATTATCAAGAGATAGAAAGAGAAGACATATAGTAGGAGAATTTACACGCTATGGTCCATTAAAATCCTTTATCCAAAATATAAAAGAGTTTTAAAATTTGAACAAGAAAGGAACCAATTAGATTTCAATGTAGGCAAAAGGTTTTGACAACTCACATATATATGAGTGCACACCTTTAATCCCAGCACTATGGAGGCAGAGGCAGGTGGATCTCTTGAGTTTGAGGCCAGCCTGATGTACAGAATGAGTTCCAGTACAGTCAGGGCTACACAGAGAAACCTAGTCTTGAAAAACCAAAATAAATAAATATATTAATTGATTAATTAAAATAAAAAAAAGCTGCAAGCTAAAACAATAGTGAGATGCCACCACACATCTATGAGAACAGGCAAAATCCAGAAGTCTGACAATATCACATGCTAGAGGGGGTGTGAAGCAAGAGAAACCCGAATCGTTGCTAATGAAAATGTAAAATGGTACAGCTACATTAAGAGACAATTTGAGAATTTGCTGCAAAATTAAACATACCTCTCCATTGTGATATAGCAGTCATGCTTCTTGGTCCTTACTTAAAATCCAGAAGAACTAAAATTAAGGTCTAAACAAAATCCTGCACCACACACTTACAGTTCCTTTATCATAACTGCCCAAATGCAGAAGTAACTACACATTCTTCAATAGTTGATGGGGAAGATTGTGATATGCCTAACAACAGAATATTATTTGAAAGTGAAGAAACCATTTTGAGAAAGACTATATACAGTTGTGTTATATAACATTCTGGGGACAACTATAGAAACAGTAAAACATTAGTGGTTGTCAAAGAGAATGAGAAAAGCAAGGGTGAGTTGGATAAGCATGGAGAATTTTTAGGACATTGAATTATTATATGTGATGCTATGATGTTAAATATATGCCAGTATATGTTATAGAATGTACAACAAAAGAAAAGAAGGAGAGGAGTAGGCAAAGGTGTTATAACTCCAAGAGCAAGTGACAACAAACTCCAGAGATTTGGGTAATAATGATGGTAAAGTCAGGCTCATTGGTTGAAAAAACACACTACTCTGGTACAAGATACTGATTGTAGAAGGTGGTGACATGGGGGATCTGCCAGAATTAAAAAGTATAGGAAATTGTAATTTCTGCCTAATTTTGCTGTGGATCTAGCAATCTTTTTCAGGTTGTATTTATTATATTTTACTGTATATGACTGATATGCCTGCATGTATGTCTGTGCACCACATGTGTGCCTGTGTCCATGGTGGCTAGAACAATACATCAGACGCCCTGAAACTAAAGTTATAATCAGTTGTGAGCTGTCATGTGGGTGCTGGGAACTGAACCCAGGTCTTCTGCAAGAGCAGCAAGTGCTCTTAAACACAGAGCCTTCTCTCTAGCCATTAAAATTATTTGTAGAGCAATATTCATTTAAAAGAAAAAAATGAAGTATCACTTTACTCTTATAATATGAACAAATATTAAAAAGCTGCATAATGTTGAGTATTAGGGAGAGGTGGGACCAACACTCACAGCTGAGAGCTTACAGGTAGATACACATGCTATACACAATGTGATGCCCACAGTGTATCCAGCTAGGTTGTGTACATAGGACCCATTCATTCCTAAGTACCTAGCACAAATATCTCACACATCTAGAAGGAGGCATACAAGATGGACAGAGAGTTGGAAAGAATAGGAGAGGGAAGCATGAATGAGTGAAGTATGACGGTTGTAGCAGGCAAAAAGAGACATACTTGTTACATACATGCTAATGTACATAATATTTAAGACAATGAAAAAAAGTAAGATGCCAAAGATATACAGAGCTATTAAAATGAAATTTAAAATGTGTAACAATAAGGACTACATATAAATGAAAGAGTATACTTAGATGCATGGGAATAGGTTACCATATTGAGAGGTGAAAACAGTGTGAACTGTGCATAGAAATTTTCATAAAGTTTTAAAAATTAGAGTTAAATAGCTACTTTATGTGGACCAGTAGTAAAGATATGACATAAAGTAAGGAGTGTCATTAACAGACACTTCTGAATCTGAATCTGAATCTGAGGTCTAACTAATGAGATAGATAGAAAAATATTACTAGAAATCCACGTGAGTCTGTTTAAGGGGCTAACAAGGATTTATTAAAGTAATGAAGGGGAAGATACATGCACAAACACAGAACCAGGTGAACAGCCACCATCCTTTCTGCCTGGGAGCAAATGGATCCAGCTGTCTAAATCCACCCCAAGAAGAAAAAGAAGAAGAAAGAGGAGGAGGAGGAAGAGGAGGAGGAGGAGGAGGAGGAGGAGGAGGAGGAGAAGAGGAGGAGGAGGAAGAGGAAGAAGAGGAAGAGGAAGAGGAAGAGGAAGAGGAAGAGGAAGAGGAAGAAGAAGAAGAAGAAGAAGAAGAAGAAGAAGAAGAAGAAGAAGAAGAAGAAGAAGAAGAAGAAGAAGAAGAAGAAGAAGAAGAAGAAGAAGAAGAAGAAGAAAAGAGGGCTGCAACCCCCTCTCTCTCTCCTTTTAAGTGATCACCTCCGCAGACCAGAAACCATGCCCTAAGACTTATACCTCAAAGCTAACTGATGGAATGAATTCCCACTATACTTTCCCTTTTTGACTAAATAAGAAGGTTCTAAACCTAATACAAAACTATATACAATAAGAACAATTATCAAGTAATGTCCAGGAGAAAAAAAGGGTTATAATAGAAACAAAAATGGAACTACAAACAAGAACAGCATCAAGCAAGAAGCACAAACTAGATGTCCAGAATATAGGTAAATGGCAAAATACAGAGATTACTCCAAAAGCTGTCCCATCCTGAAGAATCTAAATCTAGCACCTGATATGTTCTTAGCTAAGATACGAGAGGATTGTAACTGTAACCATCTAATCTTCAAACCCATCAAAGATCTGAGAAGGAAAATAATATTATCTGAGTAAACAAAGTACAAGCAAGCAACTTCCAAAAAATACAAGGAATGACAGAAATAGCTGGCAGCCTGGACAGCCACCCAAGGTTTCTCTGCAGTGTTGGGGCATCTTCTTTTGGCTACAGGCCTAGAATATCTGACAGACCATTTTCAGAAGCAGAAAATTTTTGAAAGACTGTCCTACCCTGTCTTGGCAAGGTTCAGCAGTCATTTTTTTTCCTTGTGTCCTGCTCATCCAGATTGGACAGCATGTTTACTGTCAGCAGTAGAGGCAAGGACAGTTCTATGCCCAACAGCCCATATTTGCCAAGAAGAAGACAAATTCCATATGGAGTGTCTTCAATGCCCAACATCCTCTTGAGAGTAGATTGGTGCTGCCAGGAGCAATCATGTCTTATGTCAACAGAGTTCTAAGTTATTAAAATATTTAAATGCCATATTCTCCAGGTCTATGAAGGGTTTGAAAATTACCTATCCATCTAACATATATATCTGCATATCTAGGAATCCTAAGTATGACAAGCATGGGTGACCATTTTTTTGTTTTGTTTTGTTTTGTTTTTCGAGACAGGGTTTCTCTGTGTAGCTTTGGTGCCTTTCCTGGAACTCACTCGGTAGCCCAGGCTGGCCTTGAACTCACAAAGATCTGCCTGCCTCTGTCTCCCAAGTGCTGGGATTAAAGGCATGCACCACCACCGCCCGGCGCATGGGTGACTATTAAACTATAATTTTTATCAACCTAAATAGCCTAAAGGCTAAAGCTTCACATTATAAAAATAATCTGTAAACAGATGCACAGTATAAAAACAATGACCTCAAATTTGTGACAATATACAAAACATCTCAATCAGAGGTAGAAATGTATAGTGCAATATGATAACAATATCTTTAATATGTATCACTATATAAAATATCCTAAATAGAGGTAGAACAAACATATAGCATGACAAATATAATTTTAGATTTGTATCAATATACAAAAATATTTTAAACAGGAGTAGGAATATATATATACAATATGACAAATATAGTTTTGAATTTGTATCAATACACTAAATGGTCTTATTAAATAAAAAACACGGAGCCAGAAATTGAGGTTAAAGCCTCAGGGAGATCAGAGGAATAGGAACAGCCACCAGCTAACCTCACCTCACCAACTCC
>LZPO01087369.1:118319-131867 GCA_001675575.1 Neotoma lepida | reverse complement strand
TGCACATACATTAACACACACAGAAAACTCTAAAGAAAAGGAGCAATTTACACAAAAGTCTAGAATGGACATGCTAGGCAAGTTTAACATGACAAGAAAGCAAAGCTGTCTGACACATAGGAGAAACAAAGTGCTAAAAGAGTATTCAGGGTTGACACTATGCAAAATTGTGCAGTGTGACTTTTATTATAANAAAAGAATATTCAGGGTTGACACTATGTAAAATTGTGCAGTGTGACTTTTATTACAAATGGGCCCAGAAAATTATAGGAACTGACTTGTAGATTNCTGATGGGAAAGGAGTATGTAAAGAAGAGATAAGAACTGAATGGACAGAATTAAAGTTATATCATTTACAAAAACATTGAAATCTGGATTCTTTCAGGTACGTGCAAGTTCTTTGGTTAGAAAAGACATTTCAAAAGAATAAACTAAACGGGCAGAGTCCTGACATTAAAGCATTCTATTCTAGTAGCTACCTGTGATGGTTGATTTTCATTGTTGACTTGACTGGATTTGGAATCATCTGAGAGACACACCTCTGGGTATGTCTCTGGCAGTGTTTCCAGAAAGGTCTGACTGAAGAGAGATGGACCTTGAGTGTAGGTCACAGTCTCCCACAGGCTAGGACCTCAGACTAAATTAAACTTGGGAAAGAAAACAGGCAAGCTTGATGAAAACCNACATTCATCTCTCTCTGCTTCCTGACTGTGGCCACGTGTGTCATGTGCCTCACATCCTTGCTACTCCAGCTGGAGCCGCTCTTGCTTGTATCCTTCCCTGCCATTATAGACTGTACTCTCAAACAGAGAGCTAAAGGAAACCTTTCCTTCCTTAAGTTGCTCTTGTCAGACATTCTGTCACCGTAGTGAGAGTCAGGTAACTAATAGGTCATCATTCCAAGCCAACACATCCCTATGAGAGGCAGCATCAAAATCAACATAGCCACACCAAAGGAGGAAAACCTGAAGGATACCTAGTAGACTATTATCCACTTTGCACACTTTCATTTAATCTATGGAAAGACATTTGGGGTGGATCAGATCCATCACCACTAGATTTAACTGTCCACCAAAGAATCTAGAAGTTGCCCTGAATGTTAATATCTGGGCCTTTTATAAGTCTGGTNTAGGATTATCTTTTTCCTGACATCTACTCAAAGACATTGCAGNCCCTCCACACAGTTCTAATTTTGGTGGAATTGTCAAAGGAACATAGCTTCCTTTGATAAAAGAGGACAGACACACTGCTTCTATTTTTGTCATTTAAGACTGGTGTCTCACTGAGCCACAGATTTCATTCATGTCTGGACAGTAAAGGCCCACTGCACATGCATGACCCAGTATATACCGTTCTCTCTGTATTGTGTTTTGCCTGTTTTTGATGGTGACTTGTTGGANCGTGTGGAATGAATTGAGTATTGTTCATGGTTGTACANAGCTCAGCTTACACTATTCCCCTTGACTTGTTCCATGTGGAANAGTNANAGCCTTGTTTCTGTGCTTGCTCTGCCGGACTCATATGCCTGTAAGGACAGCTGGACAAAGTGGCATGTGTCTGATGGAAGGATAGTGTCCTTCCACCCACGGGAGTCCATTCTGGTGGACCTAAACATTCCTCCCTAAATGTGTGTCTTTTTCCTCTTCTCCTCTTCCACCTCTTCCTGCTTCCTCTTTTATCTTCTCCCTCCTCCTCCTCTTCTTTCCCCTCCTCCTTCCTCTTCCTTCCCCTCCTCCTTCCTCTTCTTCCTCCTGTTCCTCTTTTCCTACTCCTGTTATTACTCTTCCTTCCTCCTCCTCCCTCTTTCTCTTCTTCTTCTTTCTCCTCCTTTCTTCTGGAGAATATGTATGAAGATGAGCAAACAAATGGCCCGCAGTATGCATGCAATCTAACTACATTTTATGAAAAACAGGAATTTCCTCCTAAGCATGTTGGCTCCACGTCTCGTCTCACCCTTCCACAGAGAAAGTCAAGACCTAGAGAAAAGTGTTCTCTGAACTAGAGGCAGAAATATTTACACAGTTTTCTATGAGTTTTGATTCATTATTGCTTGGCATGCTGGGTGGCCTGTGATGGTTTTGATTTCCAAAGAGGATCAGTAGATACTGGGCAGAAATCATTTCACATCAATACTACAGTGTCCACCTTATGCACTTTCCAAAGGATCACATTATCACCCTTGTCCCATCACCCCCCACCTTAGGCCTGACATTCATTGAACATCTATTGTATTCAGGTATCAATATAACTCAATCTCACAAAAATTTTGCAAGCATGCTATAATTATGTCACATTATTAACAAGGCCTCTCAGGATCAGGGAGATTAATATTTTCTGTAATCATACAACTAAATAGTGGCAGAAATAAATTTCAGGCTTTCTTTGATAGAGAATCTGGTACATTCTCTACTGTGTCCTCTGGAGTGGACACTTCCTCCGGAGGTCACTATGGAGTTAAATCATTCAACATTGAACTTCAAGTTATATGGCCAATAGACTCGGGGCCCAGGTGTAAACAGTAAACACAACCCAACCTGGACCTCCTACTCCACCTTGTTTTCCTACTGAAGCCTTCTTTCCTGACACACTTGTACACACACCCTCATCAAACACCTGCCAGAATCAGGTGGTGTCTATCTAAAGAAGTCTTAAAAGCTTTATGCAGACATTGGGACTCAAAGGCTTTCTAAAACCAGAATGGGTATTAAACAGGTCCTGGGAGTGTCAGTGTGTAACCGGAAATCCAGGAGACAAAGGAAATGCCTTTGGAGGAAGACACGTTCTCTTTGTAATTCTATGGAAGGAAGAGATGAGGCAGGTCATGTTAGACCCTATAGGTAATGCTATCCATTACACACTACACAGTTTAGAATAGGTTTCTAGACACAAAATACACATTCACCTTGGTTCAGCCAGAAAGAGAACTCTCCCTGGCTGCATGCATATTAAAGTGTGTAATCTTGCTGTTACCATGGGGAAATAATTTACAGGATCATACAACCTGCTGTCTCCTGTCATCTTCGAGGACCCCATGGTTGCTGCGGCTGCACATGGGGACTTAGCTACCAAGTTAATATCACCTACTGTGTAAAATTGCACCTAAGCAGAAGGAGAAGGCTGATTGGTCTCAGTCAAGGCTCGGTGGAGTGAAGGCTTAACTAAGAGAAAAGCCATCTGAAGTCCTGTGGCTCTGGGCAAGGAAGTATCCTGCACAGACCTACACCAAAGATCTGCTTTAGTCTCGTGGCATTGTAATATTATAGCTGTAGGCATTGTTAGCTGTTCTATACTAGACTTTAGAGCATTTTCTTGGGACTCTATGTTAACCTAAGAACAGGGATATCCAACAGGGGAACTAAAATCAGGAAGCCAGGTCTCAGGTATGCCAGGTAGGAGCACAGAGGTAGGAAGGTGTGGAGAAGTGAGGTAGGAAAAGTCAGAAATTGCCTCACCATTGGATTTCTTAGGCATCTTTACATAGAAGGTGTAGGTCAAAGGGCACCCANGGCTGTTTTAGAGCCAGTAACACTCGCTGAAAACAAACACAACCTTGGCATCTCAAGTCAGGCCAGGCTTCTGAGATTCCACAGGACCCAGCCTACAACTAAATGAGTGAACCTTATGGCGATCTCTTTCAGCTCTGGGCTCTATTATTTTGGTCTGCAAGGTGGAGACATTTGAACGAACTAAACTTCAAAGCTCTTTCCTTTCTAACTCTCAGCCTACCACTTACTACAGCAGGGACTTCTGAACCTTTGTTGTCTTAGAAAAAAAAAATCCCACTAAGGAGCCTTGCACATAGTAGGAAGGCAGAAGACCATGTGTGGAAGAAAAGAGCTGTGTAAGAGCCACACATCTGTCCTCATGTGTGGAGAGGGAGAGATTCGACTCNGGGAACCAACTTGTGGTAATGTTGTCTATGCTCCCAGGCTCTGCTTTGCCATTTCCTACCTCATGTTTTATATCTTGGAAGCAGTGACAGTCCTTTACAAGGCAGGCAGGACAATCACACCCTGTCTGCTGTAGGAAGTGATGTGACAGGCAAAAGCCTGGAGTCTGAGGTGACCAGACTGAAAGCTGAAGGTCTGTTGTAAGCTCAGGGGAGTAATTAAGAGTTGGGCATTTGGGCATATCACAATACCAACTGGAATATCTTCATTATTTTGCCCTGTGTTTCTGGGCTTCTGACTTCATTTCTGGGTGTCTCATGCCTGTTTCTTGTTCCTTCAGTGTAGGTCAGAATTAGTCCAGGCATATAGGTGACTGGCTGGACAGAAGTGGCCAGCTGTCCTTGGAATGGAAAGGCAAACAGCTGTTTGATGGTATACTCAAGCCAGAGAGGATAGTTCACTGGGGGGGGGGGTCACAGGAACAAGCCTATGAGAGAGAAAGAGCTGTGTTCAGTCCCATGCCTCTGGCCCTGCTGCCTGGGAGCGTCATCACCTACCTCCTAGGGACCAGACAGGGTTTGTCATTTGTTTATCTTTTCCATCAGGTGATGTACCCTGCTGCCATTCTGCATCTAGACAGCAGAGCAGGGGGAACATACATATATATTTATATTTATTGTATTTCTTCACACACATTCATCTGAAAAGACTTAGGTTGATTAATATTTTCCGCTGTCCGGTAACCATGGCAATAGGGTCAGCAGATATAATATTTAATTTAATCTTCCAGCTGCCTCAGTGAGCTTCACCGTACCCAGGATAATAGAAAGCCTATTGCCCAGCCCCCTGTCTCTCTCCTTCTCTCTTTCCCCTCATATATTATTATCTTTGCCAGTGGCTCCCTCACATGACCCAAAAGGAATACACTGGGTGTTTTTTTTTAAACTCCCCCTCCTTTCCTTTTGTATATGCACTTAAAATAAAATGCCTGCATGATTCTGCTCACCACCAGTGTCAATTCTCCCTCCAGCCACCTAACCATCGTCTTCCCCCTCCACCTCCTCTCCCCACGGCTCCCCCTCACCCCCCACGCTAGCAGCCAGTCTCCACGGAGTGACAGGAAACGTGGGAAGATCCTGATAGCTTTCATAGCTGCACCGTAAGGTTTATGAAACACACTCCTCGGCCAAATGAACCCATGCCGACTCTC
Organism: Neotoma lepida; assembly: GCA_001675575.1. Taxonomy (NCBI): domain Eukaryota; kingdom Metazoa; phylum Chordata; class Mammalia; order Rodentia; family Cricetidae; genus Neotoma; species Neotoma lepida. The sequence goes on along the minus strand of LZPO01087369.1, from coordinate 126,767 downwards.
TTCCCGCCGCAGACTCCGGCGATTGGCTGAGAGCGCCTTGCTGGTCCGATTTGCTCTCCAGGTGGGTTAAGCGCCTTGCTTTGTCTTCATCTGGCCTGGTTCCCTTGTGCCATCTCTATTTTCTTTCTTTTTCCTTCCCTCTCATAATTACCTTTAAAAAAATGCTGCCATGTTTTTGTGCACACTCAATATATGGTTGGTTCTAGAAAAGAAAATGGAGAGACTGGTTTTGAAGCCCAGCTAGACTCTGATGCTGAAGGAAAATAAAAATAAAAATAAAAATAATAAAGCAATTTGGAGATGAGTGGAGGGGTGAACTATTCGTTTTCTCCACTTTCACAGATACTCACGTGGATTCTTCCATTTTGTCATCTGCCATTGTTTATTCGATTGCTACTAAAATGAAACATTGGGATTAAAACAGTAGTTTCTTTCCAAAGCAGGGGAGTAGGGAGAGGTGTTGAGGTGGGCACCAACAGGAGGGAGAGGGTAACATGAGAGATGATTAGAGGCTGGGGATGAAAGCCAGAGCAGCTTTTTGCACTCTGTTTATTTATTCATCGGACTTTTATTAATTCTGTCATTGACTCAGACAACAAGCATATTTTCCTATATATCCCCTTTCGTTGTTGTCTTTAGAATAAAACAGTTTCCAAGGCAGAAGATTCTTCTATTTCTTCTTCTTTTTCCTTCTCCTCCTCCTCTTCTTCTTCCTGAGAAAAATGAACAACTGTCACCTTCATTTATTCCTCTGGAGAACGTAAACCCTACTTTGTTCTGCTGGGACTTTTCATAGAAATGTGTCAAAAGCATTACGAAGAAATGTAAGTTATGTACTCATTGACANTGGTCTCAAACTGGGCAATTCAGTTGGTAACATTTCCCAAAAGGTGGACACGTTCTACCCGCCTTCTTATTTTTTTCTGACTTTTTTTTGTGTAGTTACACATTTATACATTCGATATCTTTGATTGTCAAGGGCAGAATCTCTTTCCGTTTCTTCCCATATTCCCATTCAGTAAACTGTGCACCCAGTTAAATCCCAACACTATAATAGACACATTGATCTTAAGCCCCAGGAGCCTGTTTAGGGACTGGAGGAGAATGGATATGTGGCTTAGGGGCTACTCTAAAGCCACCACCACCAAAAAGTAGATGTGTGTAGCCACCTGCGTTATTCAGACAGGATTCCCATGGCATTGCTCACACTGAGCCTGTGTGTGTGCATAGTGACGTCTTGACCAGAAGGAAACCTGCTGTCATAAGTATACCCAATGCCATAGAGATCCTCAGGGACAATGGTCCCTCCAGGCTTACCTTGTACTGCTAGTGCTGTTTACTTTGGTGACTGAGACACATAGACCCCAGAGGATGATGTATATCAGCTAAGGACAGATAGGACAAGTGCCACTAACTCATCACCACGGCTACAAATATTTTGCAGCTGAAACTGTGAAGGTCCCCAGGCCTCAGGCACTCTGCTTGAATGCCAGCTCCCGTTTCAAGGGTACATTGTCTAACTCTGTGTGGCAGAGGTATCCAACCTCTTGACATCAGGACATGAAGTTGTCATCTACAAAGTGTATGCTTGAAAACTGCATGATCTAATTACAAAAAGAAGAACAAAACACCCAAAGCTGAAAGATTCAAAAGATAAAATATGAAGACATTTTCAGTAAAATTTATGTTTTTTTTTTCCACCAAATTCATGGCTGTCTTGTGACACATGTAGCCTGCAGGTCACAGGTTAGAGGTTCCTGCACCATCCCTTGGGAAGTCTGGAAAGGAAGCTGAAAGTTCTGAGTAAACATAACACAATGGGCTTGATCATCCTACCCTGAAGCCCCATGGTACAGCAGTGAAGGCATCATGGACAGGGCTCCTCATAGTGTCTAGAACTTCGATGCTTTGTGTCACAAAGTTGCTTTCAGGTGACAAGAAGATGCTCCAAGTTCTCTTCTTTGATGGAGTCTATTTCCACAGTACCCAGAGAAATGAGAAGATTCTTATCAGTGCACAACCAGTCATCAAATAAAATGTCACAGGGACATCAAGTAGTTGTAGTGGACTAGCAGCCATCCTCATCTCACGGCATGATCAAGTGATCCCTTCATTTTCTGTTCTAACATGTCCACCAAGTTCAAGCCTGGGTACCGAACAGACTCACTGGCCTCTTGTTAAGCATCTGTTCTTACTCCCCTACAGCCTCACATCTCCATACTTTTTCCCCCTTGCCCTTGAGGACTCAGGGTACCATNTGCTTTCTNCTCCTTGTGTTCTGCATGATTCTCAGCACCTATGTGGCAGTATGTTAACAGGCTTGAAGGATCTAAATGGTCATTAATCAGTGTAACTGTACTTACTATACAGGCCACATGAAGCTTCTTGGGCCAGGCCACTTCGTGAGCTATTGCCCCATATCTATGGTTGCCTTGTAACCAGGGTCCATCTCTGAGCCTTTGGTCAATGACTGGGGCTTTAAGTTGTAAAGAAAGCATGAAGACTTCTTCAAAAGAGAATCTAGTCATGGCAAGCTTTCCATATTTCTAACCAATACATTTAGTCATTAGATGTTCCAGAGTCAGCCACATAATGCTGCCTGGCAAGTCTGTCTGACAGAGGATACAAGACTTCAAAGAAAACCAAGCGGGGAATGTGAGCTTCCAAATTCCTCTCCCTNCTGGCTTTTTAGAAGTTCCTATTTGTATTCAAAGGGACTAACCATAGGTGTCTTAATCTATGGCCCTTTTAACCCAAGCAGTGACTTTAAAATTCTTTCACCATTTTTTTGGTGAGTTTGCCTTCTCCTGCAAAGAATCAGAAAAAACTACTTTAGGGAGGCCCAGCTTTTCAAAGAAATCAAATGACTCTACATTTCTTTCTTCAATCCCATCTAATAACAATGAACCCTCCCCTCAGAGTCCCTTCCTGGGTGTCAGCTGCCCCTGGTCCTCTCTTGCATCTCCTTACTCTGGCACTGGCATCAAAACAAAATGAGGCTGACCCTCGGAGCATCCATCTCTCCCCAACCCCAGAGTGGCTTTCCTTGCAAGCATCTTCTAATTTTTCTAATTAATTTTGAGAGCTCTTTGAGACATTTTCCATTCTATTCACAGTTTGAGCCCTGCTCTGAGGTATTCTCAATAAATGTCATGGTATCTTTTGTAGAATTCTTTGTGTATGATGGAGCCTTCGAAAGAGACTCATATTCCTGTTTAATTTAGATACCTAGTCTGATTGTCAGTTTCAATCCAGCGATGGCTTTGATTATTGATGGTGACTCATAAATCATAAGCACCTGCCATATGTTTCAGGGACAGGGTTGGGGCAGGGAGCTGCTAATGAAATGTCCTAGAGTTAGAGAGCGCCTGAATGAACTGTTTTTTTCTACGATTGTAGAAATAGCTTTTCTTTTGAGTCAGTTGGTTTATTTCATGCTGAAACAGATCCATTCCAGGAACCTAACGTGTGTGATGTGTGTGTGTGTATGTATGTATGTATGTGTGTATGTATGTGTGTGTTGTGTGTGTATGTTATGTGTGTGTGTGTGCGTGTGTGTGTGTGTGCACTTCTCTAGGGAACAAAAAAATTGCCAATTTGATTTAAAGTACATTTTTGTGATAAGCCTGTGTCTGTTTTTCCTGCTTCTGTGTTTTCTTCTCCTAATTGTTGAGGTGTTAGAAAACCAGCATCCGCTGCCTGCATTTATGAAGCTCCTGTCTGCAGTTTTGCAAATTTGTTTTAGTCAGTCCTGGAGGGAAGCTGTACCTCTGTGTGTTTGTCTATCAGGGACACATTTGTACCATAACATAAAGAACTCAAAGGCAGTTCAGCTGTTTTCCCAAAGTGTGACTTGGAAACATCCAATATTCTGTAGTATNAAAAACACAGATGTCCCTCCTCCTTTCAGAGAATGCCTGTCAGTCAGTGGCCACCTGTTCAGAAAGGGAACCGCCAAATGCAAAGTGGCAGCTTGTCACCAACTTCCCCAAACCNAGTGTGTTAATTAACTCATGCCCCGTCCTGCAAACTCATTTGCAACCCACAGGGAGGTGCCTGTCTCTCTGGCATGGTGGCACTCAAGGAAATGTCGCTTGGATGGACGTGCCTGCAGCTCTGGTTTTTCTTTCTTGGCTGTGACCCAACAGAAAAGGTNATGGGTATGAGGGACTGAGAAGGTCCCTCTCAGTTTCCCCCGCAGGCCTTCGATTATCTTTAGCTACATGCTATTTGCAGGCTTGATGTCCTTGTTAGGATGCCAGAAGAAATAATTCTTTCAATAAATTAGTTTTATAGTTCAGTCATGACACCAGCCCCAGCTTCAGGTTATAAACATGTAGCTCATATGTTTGGGGGGGGTGGAAATAGAATGTTATTAGGGGATGGCTTTGGTACCCACTTTTTAGTTCGTGTATTCACCCTGTAATGGAATCTTCCAGCACTGTGCAGCTCCGTTCCCACATCAGAACTTACACACTCATTCCCCAGCTATTGAAAATGGTGGGAACTGACTGTCTTCAGCAGGGTCCCTATGTACCACTGTATTCTGGGAACTGATTGTCTTCAACAGGGTCCCTATGTACCACTGGATTCTAAGTATAGACTAAGCTTTAAAAAGATACTCTAGGCTGTAGATGTGGTTTAGTTGGTAGAGTGCTTGCTTTCCCAGCATGGAGCCCAGGGTTCAATCTTCAACATCACCAAACAAACAAACAAACAAACAGACAAACAGATGTTCTAGCCACCATTCTTCCATAAAGGAAACTCTATTTAACATATCAGGCTCAAGACTCCTGGTCTTTTATAAATCAATTGTCTTTACTTTTAGTTTTTTAATATGTATTTATTTATTTATTTATTTATAGTTTATGTATGTGTACGTTTTTCTTGCATCTATGTCTATGCATCATGTGCATGTCTGATACCTCTGGAAGTAAGAAAGAGGACATTGGATCCATTGGAACTAGAGTTATTGATGAGTGTGAGCCACCATGTAGGTGCTAGGAATCAAACCCAGGTCTTCTGCAAGAATATCAAGTGCTCTTAACTGCTGAGCCAAATTTCTAGCCTTCATCTTTGCTTTCATTTTNAAATTAACCTTTTGCAAGCATAGTAAATAGCACAAGTCTTGAGTATGAAGAGTCCAGGTTAATGTTTACTTATATTTTTATATACTCATATAACCAAACACATACCAAAATATTAAACATATCCAGCATTCCACAATGTTTCCTGCTGCCCCTCACCTCAGTCAGTGTCCCTAGAAGTGATCAATAATGATCAGACCTTTATCCACATGAATTAACTTGAAGATGGTCATTTCTTACATTGTGAGATCCCTATCTTTTATGTATAATCTTAAAAATTTAGTGGGTGTAGGTACAGTAGCCACCACTTCTAATATATTCTTAAAACGTGATCCAAACCTTAGGAGACAGAATGAACAAGGGAGCGGGTATCACAACTCAATATTTATTCCAATGCCAAAAAGTATAATCCATGATACTCCTTTTAAAAAAGATTCATTTATTTTTATTTTATGTGTACAAGTATTTGGCCTGCANGTATATATGAGCACCATGAATGTGCATTACCTGAGGAAGCAGAAGGTGTCAGGTCCCCTGAAACTGAAGTCACAGCCAGTCATAAAGCATCATATAGGTGCTAAGAACTGAACATGGGTCCTCTGTAAGAACAACAAACACTCCTAACTGCTGAGCCATCTCTATGGCACCCGTGTCATTCTTAATATTTCACAAATATAAAATCNTAGAGGCAATGAATTTATCAGCTGCATCTAAGGCTGAGGACTGGACAGAACTGGGAGCAGATTTTTGTTTCTGTTCTATGGGATCAGCTGGAGAAGGTAGGCAGGTCCCACGCAGGGAAAGAAAGCCTATCTGCTTTATAGGAGAAGTACTTTATGTCAGGGCTGAGTCCAAAGGTGCTGAGAGAACAAGAGTCTGGCAAAGGCAAGAAGCCAATCTGCCTGGAGGAAAAGGAAGTGGATATGGTTAGCCTGCTTGGCGATCAGGGATTGTGGAAGAGAAGCCATAGATTCTGATAGAGTCACCTAAGCAGAGATACAGGAGCCAAGGAAGGATGAAAATTACCAACCTGTCTCTACCTCCAACCCTAAGAGCACCTGTCAATGTATTGCAATCCCAACCAGAAGCTACTAGCAAGGGAGCTCTTGGGAAATGTCCTTTACACAGGATAGCTCTTGGAGTAGAGATCTGTATAGTCGAGGGGAGAGGGATTGTATGCTGTCTCTTATACACATCTAGATGTGTATAAGAGACAGGTTTATGGATGCAGTGCCTTCCTGCAGGATTTACAGGCCATCTCAGTTTCATAAATCAGCAATGTGCGCTCCGTGTGCGAGAGTCTGCAAATTCTAAACTAATATGTCGCTCTCTTTCTGTCTGGCATCATATTTATGTTAAGGCTCCATAAATCGCGCCCTGTGTTTCTGCAGCACGGCTGTGATAGAAAGTGATGTAACCAACAATGGGAAGGAATGGAGAAGAAAGTGCAGGAAAACAAAGCTAAGTAAAGAATTGCCAGGACCTGTAGTATGAAGCTTGATGAGGGGGAAGGGAATGAGGTGTTTGTTCCCTGTGTGGTGACTTGGCTGTTAAGCTCTTCTGCTTGCCTTTGGACAGGGACCAGGGGACGGTTCCTGGGTCAGAGGCAACGGTTTTATCTTTTCAGAGGCAAATTTCCAGAAGGATCTTAGGGACCAGGGCATTGATGTAAGAGGTGGAATCTTCCCAGTTCAAGGGAGGACTAAATTCCTTGTGAATGNTTGAAGACAGAAGGGAGACACAAGGAAACCCTTTGGTTTCTGGTAGGTATAGGCCAGGAATTTTTTTGACTCCCTGGATATACCAGCCAGCCAGAAACAGTTGAATTTCATGCACCATTTTAGCAGAGTCTTTTTTTCCCCTAAGATGATCACAGTGTGTTTTCCATGCTTCTGTTTCTTCTCTTTGATTCTCATGCCTAGAAGACCTGACTATGTGACAGGGCTACTGCGTAGGCTCACTAAGTGGTTTGCTTGGCTGGTCGAGGGCAGCGATTGAGAGAGGAACCCATCTCAGTGCCTTCCCTTCTCTTGTGGTATCCTTGCTTTTCAAGTTTGTTTATTACATTTGAAAGCCAACTGAAGCATCAGGCTATGCATTAGACCCCGGAATAAAAGGCAGTATTTTAACATGCTAAAGGAATTCTGCCAGCCAGTCATAAGTATCAATCCATCACAATTATTAGAAACAATATACTGTGCAGTAGTAAAGAGATACAGCTACTGTGCAGACACACACTAAATAAATTCCCTTGTAGCCTGCCTCTTTCTTTTCCTGCTCAGACAACATAGGAAATGTTTGTAAAAAAGGAATAGTGACAGATGGTATTCAACACTATATTTTCGTTTTTCTCATTTGAGTCATTCCTGAAGCCTCCAAGCAGAGTTTTAAGCTAGCATCCCAGTTTCCCTCTTTAAAACCATTTGGTCCTGGATTTGGGTGGATTAATAGACATAGAATNAGCACGTAAGATCAACGGTTCTATAAGCATAAATAAAAATAGTCTTTGGGAAGGGAAGAAATGCAACATGAGAAAAAAGAGGCCAATTGACATTCTTTAGAAAATGGACCCAAATATTTATGCAGATAAAGATGCCCTGTTTGTTTGTTTGTTTGTTTGTTTGTTTGTTTCTGTTTCCTTTCTTCTCTAGTTATTTCTTCATTAGCAGAGAGAACACTGGAGGCTGCCCCTCTTTTCCTGTAGCCATTTGCTTTACGTAAACCAGCCAGCGAACCGCTCCGTTCATATTGATGTAGACATTACCACAAATCGCCACTTAGGGACCTGAGTGAATTGACTAACTGGTTTCAGATCCAATACACATAACTTGATCAGACACAAGGTTTAAGTACACTTGCAGGCATGCCAACTACACCTACCGGGAAGTGACTTTGGCTGCCAGCTTCAAGAGGCCCCAAGGGAGGCTCTGGGAGGAAGGCANGCAGACCAAGGGTGAGATAGAGAGAGTCTGCAGGTTTCCAGAAGAGCAGCCTGAGGTGAAAAGGAGTGAGGCATTCCGGCCATTTGTAGAAGCCATGTGGATCCCATAGTCCTGAATGTGCTTGATTCAACGTGTTCTTCTTAACCCTCCCTTTCAGCCCCTCTAAGGTCTCGGGACTGGGTGTCAGGTGACACAGAGAGGATGTTATGCCATGTTTATATCATTATGAATATACTTAATATTTTTATGAAGTCATTCACTTGTGTNGTGTGCACCTACCCCTCAGGCCATCACAAATGTGCAAACAATGGTTTCTCAGTCCCTTGTCTTTCCTGTGGTAAGGCATTTGCCTGGGCAGAATTGAGGGAGGGATTTTGAACAAAAGACCAGGTTGACTCTGAGGGGTCAGAGGTGATGTG
>LZPO01087369.1:101380-115840 GCA_001675575.1 Neotoma lepida | reverse complement strand
GGTTGTCAAGCCTGTGCAAGCACCTTTATCCACTGAGCCAGCTGGCTGGACCCCAATTCAAATTTTATTTCAGTTATATCATGTATATGTTGAAATTAATTTCTACATTGCTTGAAACAAAATGCAAATTTCACTAATGTGAACAATTAGAAAATTGTCCTACATGCTGAAAAAGTTTTACAACAAGCATTGGGCGTTAGTTCACAAAGCATGATATCAAAGATAAAGGTTTCCTGTCTCTAGAAAATATGTTTGTGGGGGTACTGCAGTTAATATGATGATTCTTAAGCTGGAGTTCTCAGTGCTTGGAGGCAGTAGATGGAATTCTTCCATTCTGAGCGGCAGTAGGGTTCTTGATAAAATTCTTAGTTTGCCTGCTGCTAGTATTTCCATTAAAGCAGCTGTTAGAGGCAAAATATAAAGGCACCATGGTATTCTTCCTTAAGTATTTCAGTACCTGCAATATAGGTGGGGTGGATAATCTCCAAACCCCACCCCATACTGAGAAGCTATTGGCAATAGACAGTAGCTATGGAGGAAAGTCATTATTTTTTTGAGGATGTGCTCACTGGCCCACTGGTAGGTTTCCAGTGCCCAGTGGATGTCCCTACATCCATGTATGTATGAGCACCATTAACTGGACTAAGTCATTTATAACAACAAAAAAAGACATGAAGCTTGGAAGGATGTGTAATGGGGAAATACAGGGAGAAATGGAGGGAAAAGTAGGGGGTAGATATAATTATATTTCATTGTATATGTATATGAAATTCTCCAGAACAAAGAAAAAAATTAAATTAAATTGAAAAATAACTCAAGGAAGACATTTAAACTGGGTTGCTAATTTTCTTAATATTTAGTTTTTGTTTGTTTTATATATTTTTATTATTTGAGAATTTCATGTATGCATACAATATGTTCGAATCAAATCTACCCCTTCTCCTCTCCCTTCCATTTATTCTGCTTCTGCCTCTCCATCACTTTTCCCTTCTAAATTTGTGTGCTCTGTTTCACAACCCACTGAATCCGTTTAGTGCTATCTGTTTGTGCATAGCTGTAGGACCATCTAGTGGAGCATGGGTAGCCTATCGGGGCCATATCCCTGAAGTCAACTGTCTCTCCCTCCTCAACAGAAATCAGTTGGCAATAGTTCCTCAGCTAGGGGTAGAGTGGGATTCCATGACTCCATCCACCATCCATGCTGGATTCTGTCTGGCTTGATCTTGCTCAGATCTTGTACATGTGTCACAGCTATTGTGAGTTCACATGTACAATACTCTAATCATGTTCAGCAAATGTCACTTCACTGCAGACATCCACTACCTCCTGCTCTTAAAATCTTTCTGCCTCCTCTTCTGTGATGATCCCTGAGCCTTGGGGACAGTTGTGATATAGATGTCCCACTTAGAGCTGGGCACGCCATAGTCTCTGTATCCTGACCAGTTGTAGATATCTATTACTGTAAGCCTAAAAATTATTTATGAATACTTCTCTTCAGAATTGAATATTGAAGAAAGAATGCAAAGGCAGTATTATTTAAAGTAAAATAAGTTATAGAAGAGAATTTCTAGCAATGATATTTGCTGCAATTTGAACTGAATGTATTGAGTAACAAGAGCATATGATATTAATTGCCGAATTGTTCCAGGCAAATCGCAGTACTTTTATAAATTATGCTGGACACAGATGGAAAGAGCCCTAAATGGGATGATGGAAGGAAGATATGGAATCATCCCTATGTTATGCATGTCACTTTGTCATAAAATGATCTTTTTAATGAACTTCAGTTCTTAAATCATATCTTAATGAGAACTTGCTAGCCAGATGGGATAGACATAGACATAAAGATCGGATATAGTTGAATGTTCATATAGATTTTTATCAGGAATAAATTAGAATCTCAAACATAAGAAAGGCACAAAACTGTCTTCTCTCACTCTGATTTAAATGNGGGGATCAAGAGGCCATTTTCCTTAATTAATATATTTTAGATACCAAGAAAGGTATTGATATTCAAATGGTGAAGTCATCCTTGATTATCCAAGAAACTTGAACGTCTTAGAAACAAGAAAATGTGGATGACTAAATACTGAAAGTAGTAATTGGCTAGGCCGGGTATCATGTGCTTATAATCTCAGCACTCAAGAGGTTGAAGCAAAAGGAACATGAGTTTTGAGGAGAGCCTGGGCTACAGAGTGAGACCCTGTCCCAATAAGAAACAAGTGAACCCAGACTAATAAGAGTACTATCAGCCACTGTGCTGATCATTGGTGTGGTTCTCTTTAATCCTTGTGACAGTAGATAAGGAAGCTGGGAGTCAGTTCCCTGGGCTCGTGAGTTAGTAAGTAGCTCTAACCCAGATACTTAGTCACCACTCTGCCTTGGCTGTCTGACAAGACAGCTTCAACAGGATGAGGGATGCAAGTTAAAACAGAAACAGCGTGAAGGCTGGCAGGCAACTTCTGCTGGCTTCTGTCTGTCTTGTCCTGTGGGTTTGTTCTCTAGGCATTCCATGCATCCCTAGTTTGTAGTCATCTGCCTAGAATGGAGACTCTTGAGTCAAGATGCCACCCTCACCCACTTTGCCTCTTGCATTGACAGAGGTAGTACTGAGGTTTGCATCTGTCTTTAACCATGCCATGCAATACCAGCACCTTGTCTCTTAACCCTTTGGGTTCCCCACCTTGGCCTGGCTCTAGACTGCCACTGGCTGTGACATTCTCTTGCTAGGGGTTCTGTTATTCTTTTCGATCTTCTGCTCTCCACCCCCTGCCCTCCCCATTCCAGCCAGCACTGGTCTATCTCACTCCTCTCATCATTACAGTAGGATATCCCTCCATCTTCCATACTCCTCCTAACTGCTATCTTCTGCCTGCTCCAACAGACTTCCAGTTGGGAACTGATAGCCTCCAAGGGTAGCTGAATTGCTTTAACTTTCCCTCAAGTTTTTCTAGCCTCCCCTTTGGGGAACTTGTAACAATTATTTATCTCCAGATAATGAAGTCACCCNAATTGGAAGTTTAAAATTTAAAAAAAATAAGATATAATCTGTTCACTATTTCTTTAGGTGGATCATCTTAGCTGAACTTAGTTGAGGTAGCTGATCTTGGTTCTACCTAGTGTTGGTGAGCTCATGTCCATGTCTGGGACTTCAGGTGAGCCAGCTAGGATACAGCCAGACACAGTCCTGTCTCTTATACACATCTAGATGTGTATAAGAGACAGACCTAGTGTTGGTGAGCTCATGTCCATGTCTGGGACTTCAGGTGAGCCAGCTAGGATACAGCCAGACACAGTCTCCCCCTTTCTCGCTCCACATCAGCTCACCTTAAGAAATGCCAGACATAGTGGGTTTTGTTTTTGTTTTGTTTTATGTTGCTGGAAGGATTCCCAACAAGCAGCAAGAGAAAACAAAGTCCAACAAACAAACACTTTTCCCACTTGTGTGCCCAGTCTGCCTGCTAAGTAAAGTCTCATTGGCCAAAGCAAATCACATGACCAAGTCTAGAAAAAGTGGGAGGGAATTGTGCAGTCACATGGATATAAAGAAATGTGATCTGATCAGGCTATTTCAGCAAGAAGATCTTAATTAAAGTCCTCCCAGNATTGTTCAAATGTCTCCCAGGAGANGTTTGAGTGACNACNCCCACCTCCCAATGCCACATCCACACTTACTACCATTGACCAAACTCTTTGANAGCCAAGGCTCTCTCTAATGTGATTTTTTTCCAAGCTAAACTTTTTATAAACCTCTCCTTAAGAGTCCTGTACTCTAGCCCCTGTCCCTATTCATAGCCTCTTCCCATTTCCTCAAGGTCAAAGCTTTGCTGTGTCTAAATAGCAAGNTATTTCAGCTCAAAAACCACCATTCTTCTACTAAACCCCATTCCAGTACCATTTCTCATCATTTCATTTCTGCTATTGATGTCATTTTACAAGCTTATTTTTCCAAGCAGGTTTTTATGCNCTAAAACAGATATGCCCAAGATATAAATACTCAGTAACCTGAACTGAATGGAGCTTACAGTGGAAGGAATTTCCTCAGTGTTTATTTGTGAATTCCTTGTATGAGTAGAAATGGCCTTACTCTGAATTATATGAGTAAAGCCTGAGATTGTGAAGTGTGCAGAGCTGACCACAGCATGTTGAAATATGTATCTTTGCAATATTTGAAGACGAAAACAAATTCCATTTTCTGGACAGGAGAAAATAAGGAAGAGCTGCAGTATGAAATAAGGAAAATTCTGAGTGATTCAAATTGTATCCCCAAAGCCCATAAAATAAGCACTATCCAGATGACTTGGTATTTGGAATACCTAGTAGTCTATATAGTAANGAATCATTGGGTTGTGAGCAAAATACCCCAGTGCAAAAACAGTTTTGGAAGAGGGTTGTACAGTTACACTGAAGGCACTCAGTTAAATTTTGGANAGCCGGATGGTGTTCATTCACCACATGTTTATGGCTTAGCTATTATGTGCCAGGCACTATGATGGCAAGTAGAGACATAACAGTGATTGAAAGAGAGGTGTCCCCTGCTGCTATTGTGCTCACAGCCTTAGAAATGTGATTAGATGGGTGAGAATTTTCTGACAGTGGGCGCTTTGTGAGCATGTAGGAGGGGACCCTAGAGGTCAGACTTAGAAGGCTGCCAGAGGAAATAGCATGTAAACAGAGACCTGAAAAAGAGAACAAAGGTGAGCCAGCCTGAGGGTGTGTGTCACACACAGGTGCTTAGGGCCATGTAGGGACATCTTGATGGGCAGAGGGATGAGTATTTTGTGTGAGGAAGAGATGAGAGAAAGCATCTTGGGTTCAAGACACTGAAAGATGCTTAGTGTGGCAAGAGCTCTGGGAAGGAACAAGAGAAATGAGATGAAGGCAAGCTTAGGAGCCTGGACACTGCAAGTCTTGCTGGCCATGTTGTCTAAGGGCTCAACTAGATAGAGCAAAACCAAACACAATTGTTGAATATGTGGCATTTCATTAAAAGGGGAATCTCTGTAATGCTACAGCTGTCTTGGGTTTTCCTCTCAGCNCTCACTCACAAGCTTCCCTTCAGAATCTGGAGCCTGGATGGTACTCTACCCTACACTTCATTCACACCAGCAGGGCATTGAGGAGTAGGGGGCATGGTTTACACATTACAGAAAGAAGACAGATTGGCGTCTTCATTGATACTTTCTCCACTCACCCATCGCATCCCAAGAATGTCCATTAGTGATACAATGCATGCACCCTTCTCTTCTCTTTCATATATGTAGCCCTTCTTTAGGCTATACTATGTCCTGATCTATTTTTGTTTAGTCTTTCTTGTGTTTTTGTTAATTTTCTAAATATATGCAACTAGCCATTTGCTCTTTCTCTGCCGTTCAAAGGACCTAACTGGTAGCATCCTTTTGTAACCATGTCTCTGAGGATACTTCAAACCTTAGGGAAGAAAATCCCATTTTTGTTTTTTTCCTTGTGGGAAACGTGCAACTTGGTTTTGAAGCCATATGTTGAAGGCTGTAACTGTCAAATTATCCACATGCAAGTTCCTGTTGCTTTCTGTGTTTTCACATTGCACATTCTTAGGACGTCTAAAGTAAATTACAAAGCAATGTCTGAGCTACTTCACAGTAACTGAAGGAACATAGGTGAAAGACCTTGTTTCCAGAGAGGACTTTTTCAGTGAAGGTATTATTCTGGNAGGACAAACATAAGCTAAAACCCAGGGAAATTGAAAACAGATTGTTTTAAATGGGGGACTGCTTTTGAATGATCAGCCCACCATCCCTCCTAGGCATATATATATATTACAGCTTCATCCCCAGTGACACTGTGGCTCTCATTTGGGGTAACCTTGGCCCTAAGATGACCAGTTCCCTTCACTCACCCATGTCACACAAAGGGCTGAGCTCATTTCAGTGTCATCTGATATTTCAGTGGCCCATCTGGTCACCTAGTTCCCTGGGACATGGAATTAGGGCATCTCAAGGGACCACCCAGGGCAAAAGTTCCGAATCTTTTCTGCCTGAATTCGGGATTTAATGTATTTTGATTGGAGGGGTCCAGGCTGGCATCTAAATTATTAAAATACCAGAACTATCCACAAGTTTAGACTCTTTGGGAGTGACACAGAAGACAAAGGCCAGCTAAGACCAGGAGGAAATGTCCACTTGACTGAGGGACTAGATCCTCCGTGGATCGAAAGTNGTCCCTACCCCATCTATTCTGAATCTTCTCTCATGGCTCTGAGCTCTGGGCACTAGCGAGGGTCTCAGCTCAGCAACACATGTCAAAGCTGAAGACCCTGGGCCCTGATGCATCAGAAAAGCTCCTGACCCTGGAGCCCCTGCAAACATGCCATTCATAGTCTACCCTGCACACTGGACATACTCGCAATCAAGTCTGTGCACCCTGTGTCTAACAGGGGATCTCAGACTGTTTTCTTATTACTAAATGGGGAGGTATTAACAACACAATGCAGAAATTAAAAAAAAAATAAAGACGGAGGGTGAGGAGTGGGGGAAGAAAAGACAGCCGCCTGCCCTTTTCTTCTTGGTATTATTATTTGTGACAAAGCCCTCAGTCCATTTTTCTTCATAATTTGCAAGACCCCTAATGGGAACAGCANCTCCCAATTACCATGGCTGCCAAAGGCTAATTTGGTTACCCTCCAGATCCACAGTAGCAAAACTGTGTTGAGCCTTTGTCGATATTTGCATACTATACATACCAGGAATGTAAAACAGCTGCCCGGCCCCTCTCCCCCTAGCATGGCAATTATGGGTCATTAGCTTGAGCCCCCCCTTTCTTGTTCTTGCCTTCCAGGGTCTGGTGGGTAGTGGGAGACAGCTGACGGATTCACAGAGACAAGAAACGGGAACGCCGAGCTGCCTTGCCTATTTGTTAAGAGTCAGGGGCTAAGGAACCTGCCACTTGAATTATAGGAACTAGCCCTGCGCCTTTATTTATATCTTGATTACCTCTCCTCCTCTTGTTCCTCCTTCTCCTCTCTCCTCCTCTTCCTTCACCTCCTCCTTTTCTTTTCTTCCAGTTCTCACCCTGGCTCACCCTCCCTTCCAGTCTTCAATTGGNGAAGGCTTATGGAGTCCATGCCCAGCCCTACACGTGCCTACGTGAACAAATCTATCTTGGCACCTCTAGGTTAGGCATGTGCCAGCATGTGCCACTGTGAGGGGGCACCCTTCTTAAGATCAGCCCATCCATGCCCCCCATATTGATTCACATTCAGAAGCAGAGATGTCTCACTTTAAATTTTTTCATGAATCTTAGCCTCCAGAAGGAGGGACTGGTGGGTGGGGCTGGAGAGAAGAAAAGAATAAGGAGGGCTTAGCCAGGAAGCCCTCTCCTTTGCCACAGAGAGTTGTGTCTTGCAGTAGTTAATGGGAAGTTATGGTTTTGAATATAATTTTTCCCCTTCAAGCTGCTAATTTTATTGACAATATGGATAGATTGAAAGACCCAAAGCTTTTGTGTTGTTTTGTTAAAGCAAATAAGTGAGGCACAGATGTAAATTACATCTCCAGGTTCACATTTGAGGTTTGCAAATAATACTGAGCTAATGGTTATTGCGAAGGAAAATAGCGCAGGGATCGATATTCTATACGGTGCTAGGCGATGCCTCTCTCTCTTTTAATCACCTCATTGCAGAAATGGCATTGAAATTTGAAATCTCATTTTCTCCATTTGTACAAATTGAACATAAATCACTATGAGTGAGGGGAGGTGGCAGGCAGCTTCACTCTTTGTGGGATTGCATTACTAATTAGTGTGGGGCTAAAGCCCTTGCTCAGCCTGGGAAGGGGCTTCTTGAGGCCTCTGGCCAAACAGGAGGTGCTCTGGGAAGCTGGATGGGTGGGGGAGGGGCTGGGCCTCGCTAATGGGGGAGTCNGTCCTGTAAAAGAAGACCGGCAAAGGGCGGAAGCATCTCAGACTTCCACGTGTTTTCTATATCACGTCTGCTCTGGGATACTGGTGCCCCACAATCCCCTTGGGTTGCAGGGATCTTGGGATGTAGAAGATCCCATTCCCAATGGGAAGCAGGTGAGATACTTTCTTCTAAGCCTTGCCTTTTGTCTGCGGTTGTAGGGGTCAAAACTGGGGTATCGGATATGCAGCCTTGCTTTGTATGGACATTGCTGCCTCGCTAACCCCCACCCCACCTCCTGTGTACCAACACTAGTTTCCATGACCTTCCCTCGGACCGTCTGCTTCATCATTTCTCCTCATATATGCTTTCACTGAGTGACTTTCCTGGCTCCAAACAAAGTGATATTTACAAANGATATTCTAGCACGTCAAAGGACCTCTAGCCCTGTGCTCATCTCAGCTCCATTTTCTTTTATTTATTTATTTTTTATTTATTCTTTGTGTCTTTCACATCATGCTTCCCAATCCTACCTATCTCCCTCCCCACCCCATAATAAAATAAAACAAAATTTAAGAGAAAAAGAGGGGAGAAAGGGGTGAAGAAGCGGAAAAATCTCATCGTGGAAGCTGCAGTGTGACACAGGGCAGCTATGGGATGTCCAGGAAGAGCCCCAGTGAGGGCCCAGCATCGATGGTGCAGCAGAGACCAGGGACCTCGAACCAGACCAATGATTCTTTTTGATAAATGCCTGCATGTAAAAATGTAGGGATAAGGTAGTTTACTGTGTGACTCACTGTGGCACACTGCAGCTCCATTTTCTTAAGGGGCTCAAATGTTCCCTGCAATGGAGTTGATTGGCTCTGGAGTCATCATGGGAAAAGAACTTTAGACCTTTTTCTCCTTCCTTGGCCTGAAGTATCCTGGTGCCCTGCATTTCTGGCCTGGGAAGCCATGGAGTATAGGTTTGAGTTTATGGATAACAAATGGGTGAGATCTAGGGCTAAGGAAATAGCTCAGTCGGTAAGTTACATCTCCAGGACCCAGGTTCAATCTCCAGAACCTATGTAAAAAAGGCAGACATGGTGGCATGTATTTGTAATCTCACCACTGGATAGATGGAGACAGGAGGATCCCTAGGGTTCTCTAGCCAGTGTAGCCTGCATGGTGAGTTCCAGGTCAGTGAGAGACCTTCTTAAAAAACAAAAACAAAAACAAAAGGTAAATGGTGCCTGTGGAATGATATCCAAGGTTCTCCTCTGTGTGCGGGCACACATACACAACACACAATGGCGTGTATAATTTACTAAGAGGAAGGGGAAGAATAGGGGGCAAAGCTTCAACTCAGCTGGCAAAGTACCTGCATTTTGAACTTTGCTTTTAAAGATTTGAGGAAAGGTAACAGAGGAAAGAGTTGTAGACAATCCTTGACTCATCCTTGCAGCTGGCCACACACACTATCCCTGGAAAGACATGGCTTCATGTAGTGTGATGGGTGGAGGATGTTTCATTTGATAAACGTGATATTCAAGGGCAGGATGAGCTAATCATATATTTATATATTGGTATGTAATTCTAATCCCACAAGGAGTGTGGATCCACCAAAAGTGGGTGGAGCTGAGTGTCAAGGTGTGGACTCAGCCGTGGCTGGTACTGCTCACATCCCCAGCTGTTGCCACTTTAAGATTAAATCTCCAGAGAAGGATGCCATGGAGAAGACCATAGGAGCCTGCTACAGTGAAGCAGGACACCATCCCACTCAAGGCTTGTGTCTACCCTCTGCCTGCCTACCCTTCCCCACACATGAGACCAAAGGCATAGCTTCTCCAAGGGACATGTTAATAACACCTTGCAAATTTCCCCTCCTTCACCCCATCCTCAACAGTGACAGGAAGAATTAAAAAATAGGGGCCGTGAGGGAGGAAGCTGGAAGTGAGGCTCATTACCAAATGTCCCATCTCACCCATCTCAATAGACAAAAGCTAAGAATATAAAGCCAGCTCCATCTAAATAGTAAGCGGGTGGCAGTCACTAGTAGAGAAGAAATAAAACCCATTTAGAAGTCAGAGGCGACTACAAAAACTACTGACAAAGTGAAACGAAAGTTTGGAACAGTCTTTTCAAAGTAAAAGGTGTTTGAAATAAACTCTTAAAAACATTTCAATAGCTGAAGGGTTGGGGGTTAGGGGAGCTGCATTAGGTATTTGAAGCCAGGATGACTTAATCCAGAGAGAGGATTTTTTGGATTCTACTAAAAAATAAGAGTGAGGGGGATAAAGATTGAAGGTAGTAAGACTCGGAAGGAACTGCCAATCTCAGATCCATCTCTGACCCTCGGTTGACCTGAAGCCTTAACCTCCTTCTGCCCCCATTTGCCCAGCTATAAACTGAGGTTACTAATAGGCATGTCCTTTCAAGTCCCCAAGGAGGCATAATAGGATAATGTACCCTATCTTATTGATAGAAAAGGTGTGACTCCCATTTTTGCCCTCCACCTTTAGAGGTCAGCCAGGTGTCCTCTTTGAGGTCTTTTGGGGACCCTCCCCATTTAAATGAATCCATTTCTTCACTTCATATTCTATTTACACGATATGTAGTAGGTATGGTAGGCCTTGAAACACAATGTCCCCTCCCTCGGGTTGACCACAGGTGTAAGGAGGGAGTCAAAGTATCAGGTACAATGCCAAGATGGGGGAACATGAGGTGTTTGATGTGCACGGGCAGAGGCTTCCAGGAGGACATAATGCCTAAGTTGCATTTCTGGCAGACAGACAGANAGGCTGGATATCAAGAATGAGAAGAAAACCTCAGGACAAGAGAGCAGCATGCATGGAGGATGAAATGGGTACGTTTTAAGGTTTGTAGTAGAAATCTGGGGTCCAAGGTCAAAGTGAAGACAAAGCATGGAGTTGGAAATAAGAATTCTCCCAATGAATGTGGTAAAAGTCTAAGTCTAGAGTTGTGTCCCCCACTGTGGTTGAAGGTCTGCAGCTAGCCATCATGGCAGCTCAGCGCTCCCCCAAAACCCAGACTTCATTTATTTTTCTGAACAAGCATGCTTAGCAAGCTTCTTCCATTTTCATTTCGTGTGTAACTCAGGAAGTACCAGTGAGAACCAGGTACTCCATAGACCTTTCCAACCTTTCATAGGTGTTTGGATTTTACCTGGGGCGTGGCCTGCAACCAGGATCATGAGATGTGCATTTATCTTGCAGGCACCATCTATCACATGGCTTATCTTACCTNTCCCTGAACAGAACAGTTTTTGAAGGAGCTGAGGGATGGGCACACAGGAAAACTCTCAGAAAAAGATGAGAAAAAATAGAAATGTATCTGAATGAAAATAAAAGCCAAGGCTCCAAATATATGATATATGGGGTTTATAGAGCCCTGACATATGAATGTCTCTCTCTTCATGTCTGCCGCTCAGCATTTGTCTGAGATACTGTTTTTATTGTTATTTTTAACAGTGTCATTAGTCATGATTGCATTAAATTGTGCAACTGGCTAATTATTATGTGCTAGGGTCTTTCCTGGGAACATGCAACACATACACACACACACACACACACACACACACAAACACACACACACACACACACACACACACACACACACACACACACACACACACTCTATTCATCCCAGAAAGGGAACCCACGACATACCAAAGCAATGACTGTACCAAAGTCCAACTTGGTCAGCCAATGAGTTTTTGTTGGGGTTAGTAAAGGAAAATGGGTGAGAGGTTACAGTAAAGAGGAGGGATGGTTCAAAAGCACTGGCATTTGGGAAAGTCCACACCAACACTAGAGATGACTCATGAAACCTGCAACCCTGAAGCTCTCTGCACAGCTTACAGGCAACTCAACATTCCTAGAGCCTCTTCTCTGCAGCTTGGCTGGTCAGTCCCTCCCCCCAANAGTTGTTTCCTCTTTTTATTCTGTTGTGGAGGGACCCTTGAGAATCTTCCAAGTTTCTGTTTCCAGACATGTAACCTTTTGTTTGTCTTCTGATGTTCCTGAGCTCTCCCTCCCTCTTGGGAAGGCTCCAATTGAGACTGCCATACAACACCGATACTCCCTTCANGCTGCCACCCTCCTGCCAAGGTGTCATGCCAAGGAGTGGGAGATGTGCCTTTGGCAAATGGGGTTCTGTTAACTTATGGTGACATCCTCCAGCGCTGACCTAGCCCCCTTTTACTTTATTGTTCTAGGCATAAGGAAATTGATACCCTTGACCTTCTCAAGTAATTTGGGATGCTTACTGATGATGCCTACTGAGTTTAGGGATAATCANACCTCTCAGGTGAGAAGCTGCCATCACCTTCCCTACTGTCTACCTAGGCAAGGGCCAATGCTAGGGTCTGAGAAGTATAGCATGAACTGTGAAGACACTTAGGTCCATGTGGGGAAAAATATTGGTCCATTCCAAAAATGTAGGCTAGGCTTCCCTCCACAGAGCATCAAAGAATCTGAATGTTCATTCAATATCAACCTTGTCAGTTCCCATACAACCTGGACCTAGGACAACTTACTGCAGCATTTGTTAAAATTTTTAATTCAAAATAAAATTTTTTAGCAGTTATTATAGCCAAAGGTCACTAGTGAAAGCTTCATGAATAATTATTGAATTTCCCTTTCTTTCTTAGATCCAGAAACATGTAACTTGCCCAAAATATCTACCAGCACTAACCATCCACTGTGGCAAATGATTACATTGGAAGCATAAGGCAAAATTTGCAAACAAAATGCCAGCAGCCTAATATGAAAAACGATGGCTGGGGGGCATAACTTCACTGGTAGAAAGTGTGCTTAGCATGTCCAAGGCTCTGAGTTCAATCGCTAGCACTAGAAGAAAAAAACAGTGAAAGGGAAAAAAATCAGTAAATTATTCCTCATTCTCCTACAGATGAAGAATTCCCACAAATCTTACAGAAGGAGGTTTCACAGAGTCCTCTGAAAATCATGACTTTTTGTCTATATTATGTATGATTTAAAGATTTTTGTAAAAACTTATGTGTGTATGTGTACATGAGTACAGTTACCATGGAGACCAAAGTGGGTATCAGATACCCTGGAGGTGAAGGTACAGATGGAGTGGTTGGGAACCGAACCGGGTCCTCTAGAGCAATGAACATTCAGTCACAAAGCCATCTCTCCAGCCCTATTTATTTATTACTCACTTATTATTTATATGGTACATATTTCCCCCAAATTACATTTTTTTATTCCAAGTTTCCTTGGTATCTATAAAACAGAGATGATTTGCAGCTAACATGTCAGCACGTGAGGCAGAAGAAAAACTACAAATAGTTCAAAGCATATTATTTTGTCAGTGATGCAAAGGGCAATTTCTTGAAGTTTATTACCAAAGTGAAACATCAGAACTTATGGCTTTATTCATTTTTTATAATAAATTTTATACTCATTTTTATAATGATTTTTAAAATATTTTTATTTTTAAGTAACTTAAAAATAATTAAATGGTTTTAAAATAAATGTTTGTTAGTATTGAAGTATTGAAGATAAAATTATTAGTCTTGTTTGTTTTCTTGCTTGGGATTGAACCCAGGGCCTCACACATGCTACGCAGGTGCTCTAGCTCTGAGCTCTNCTGCCCCTTTTTACTTTGCTTACTCATTGGCCCAGGCTGGCCTTAAATCCACTCTGTAGTGTAGTCCAGGTTGACATTCTCCTGCCTCAGCTTCCAAAGTAGCTGGGATTACAGGTCTGCACCATCAGGCCTGTTTTCAAATTTACATTTGCCTGGTTTGAAGTTGCATGCCTATAATGCCAGCCCTGGGGAGACTGAGGCAGAAGGAGCTGGAATTCAAAGCTAGCCTGGGCTGCTTAGCGAGATACTGCCTTGAAAACACCACAATTAGCTCCTATAGTGACAATACATCTCAACTTTGATGAAGCATGGTTGAATGGGAAAAGGAATATCCCTATGAGGTTAAGTACTTCCTGGAGCAGAAGGGACTTAGAATTTGTTTGGGGTTAAGATCTTCCTTCCTCAAATTCAATGTCAGATCAGTTAAAATACAAACTAGAGCGCTTTAAATGTCCAAACATTTTGTATAAGTCCCAACATTTTTGTTATCAAGCTGNCACTCACTTTTAAAAGCTGATGGCTCTGGGCTCTCCTCTCTTCTGCCTCCCCTCAGCGGGGTTCCTGAAGATTTCTCACAGTGGAAAAACTACTTCGTACATTGCCCTGAAATCTTGCAAGTGGCCTTGAGCTTCTCTTGCTGACTTGTAAATTTTGCCTGTGTTTTTTTTTTTACCAGTTATATATATTTAATCAGAATCTCCAAAGAATCTTGTGTTCAAAAAAACCTTTAAAATGTTTAGATGGTTCAATTTTAAAAGTAATAATAAGGCTCAAAAACAGGAAAATGATGAGATTTATCCCTACAATAGAAAGGGAGGAAACAAAACAAATTAAGTTTTGAGATTTCAAAACATTTTGGAAGATTTTGAGTTCAGATTTACCACTGCTCTTTGGAATGACCAGTGGGAGAATCTTAGGGATGACTGTGGGAGTATCTTAGGGATGACTGTGGGAGATCTTAGGGATGA
>LZPO01087369.1:81679-94707 GCA_001675575.1 Neotoma lepida | reverse complement strand
TTTTGTATATGTGTGTGTGTGTTTATTTTGTTTTCCAGATTACAACACAAGGCTCTAAGGTGAGGCATACTAGGCTCGGCAGGAGGAAACCATACCAGGAGCACCAGATCCACCCCACATGATGGGGAAGGGAAAGGGCCTGCTGGTCACCTTTCAGACATGGAAGGAAAACATTGAAGAAGACTCAGCTTCCAGATTCAGCACTTGCCTTTCCTCCACTGAGAGATGAATTGTTTAGCTCTATATCCTGGGCTGCCTGCTGTTTGTCATAGCCTGACCTAGAGAGATGGTGAACAGCCATTCAGACCATGGTAGTCAGAGAAAATGCCAAAAAGCATTCTCTGTGGTCCTCATAAGCATCGGGACTGTTNATGGTTTGCTCTGGCTCAAGCTGAGGAGGTATCCAAGGCTGAGAGCAGTGGATCACGTGAGATGCTGGCCCTCTTGGGCGCATTCACATCCAGCCCTGCCTGCTCTGTAACCATAAGACTGCCTGCTCCTGCCTAGTCTTCACAGGCCCCATTATGTCCCTTACCCAACAGCCCTGCCTACAAAGGAACCTAAACAAAATCATCTGAGTGGTGGCCTTTCAGAGATTAGGGACAGGGAAGCAAATAAACTTTTCTCTCTGGACAAAGAAAAGATAAGGAGAGATGGAACTGGGGGCCAGTCTGGGACTAAGTTGGACCCCCAAGCTCCTCAGTGTGACCAAGCCTCAGCACAGCTGTGACATTAGCAGCCATCGTTTGAGGCCCAAAGATAATTCTTCAGATCAAAGCAGCCCCGTCTTTAGACAATTAGAGTAAAATTGAAGCTCTCCTCCAAAAGAAACACATGCTCTTGTTGTGTTTCCCCTCCCCCACCCCTGCCTTATTTGATTCTTTATGAACAAATTGGTTTTCAGGGCTGTAGAAAGAACTGATTGGAAGCTTAAATTCTCACTCTCTGCCCAGGGGTGGATTCACGGGGGTGAACACGTTACATCTGACTTCTTTTTTCTTCTTCTCCTTCTTTAAATTGATATCCAAGAATAAAAGAGGACGGTAGCAAAGCTGATCAGGGTGAATAAAGTCTCCTTTTAAGCGGAAGCCACCCCTCCCCCACCTCCCCTCCAGAAAAGCCAGACTGTAATTGCTTGCAATCACTCCGCACAAATTGTCTGCTCGTGTTTGCTTTTTAATTTTGTATAATCTGGTCCATTTCGCTCTCTCTGCCTTTGAGCTTAACCTTCCTCTTTCTCCCTTCCTCTTGCTCAGAGTCTCTCTCCTCTCCCTTCTCTCTCCTCTCTCTCTCCTTTCTTCTCTCCTCTCCCTTCTCTCTCCTCTCTCTCTCCTTTCTTCTCTCCTCTCTCCTTCTCTCCTCTCTTTCTCCCTTCACTTCTTCAAGACTGTTTTAAAATTATTACTAATATCCAATGATATTTGATGGCTTTCCCCAA
Organism: Neotoma lepida; assembly: GCA_001675575.1. Lineage (NCBI taxonomy): Eukaryota > Metazoa > Chordata > Mammalia > Rodentia > Cricetidae > Neotoma > Neotoma lepida. The sequence goes on along the minus strand of LZPO01087369.1, from coordinate 93,269 downwards.
GCAAAGGCACTTAGAGAAAAAACAACCACAGGTATACTGAATGGAATGGGTCTAGCATGTTCATTTCTGTGCCCAAAATAATTTAATGCATTAATACTGTTTCTTGAGGTGTGGTATATATTTTAATAAATTAACAACTGACCCCAGAGTAGCAAAAATGAACCAGAACCATAAAGAAGACTGCTCACAGTGACAGACAGAGCACCTTTTCCTGGAGGTCATGCTGCAGGTTCGTGGTTCCCCGCATCCCCCTGCTGCAGCTCCTCTCTTAGCAATGGGAGCTCCTTGTGTTTGGTGTGGTATGCTGTCCACTCCATCCAAGGATCCCTTGGTCCTAGGCCTGTGGTTTGCTCACATGAGGGCTGATGAACCTAAGGGAGATGCNTCACCTGGAAATTCTTACTTTCCAACGGTATAAAAGAATGGGGCTGTGAGGGAGTGAGGGGAGACTTGGGTGTAGGCAAGCCCAGAGGCAAAATCCCCAGCTGGCAAAGAATGAAACAAGGAAAAAGNGGTTGAGATGGAGAGTATTAATTGTCTACTTGACAGGCTCTAGATTTGCCAAGGGTGGGTGTCTCCAGGCACACCTGTGAGGTATCGTCTAGATTAAGGTTAGCCTCTGAAAATGTTCATAAGGGACGCTCTCAATGAAGTTAATTAATATGGGAAGACGNGTTGTTCTAGTTGACTTTCCTGTTGCTGTGATGACCCAAGCAGCTTGGGAAGGAATGGGTCTGTTTCGGCTTACACTTCCAGGCCACAAGGCATCACTGAGGGAATTGAGGGAAGGAGCTCCAGCAGGAACTGTGGAGTAACTGGAGGAATGTTATTTGCTGGCTTGCTCTCTAGCATACTTAGCTAGCTTTCTTATNGAGCCAAGACCCACCTACCTAGGGGTGGTGCCGCCCTTAGTGGACTGGGCCCTCCCACATCAAGTTCCTTACAGATTGATCTGTTGCCACAGGCTAATCTGATCTAGGCAATCCCTGAATTGCGATTCTGGGCTGTGTCAAGATGACAGCTGAAGCTAGCAAGGACACTACCTTAACTGTGTGTGAGTCATTTTCCTATGTGGAGTCCTGGACTGCATAAAAAGGAGAAAATGAACTGAGCACCAGCATTTGGTGTTCTCTGATTTGTGATTGCCAGTGCAGTGTGGCAGCTGCTTCTAGCTCCTGCTGCCTTAACTTCCCCACCGTGATTTACTGCTCCCTGGAACTGGGAGGCAGAATTATCCCTCTTCCCCTGAAGTTGCTTGTGTTGGGGGGTATTTTATCACAGCAATGGGGAAAGAAACTAAGGCATAAGAGAGCAAACACGAAAGGAAAGGAAGGCACAAGTAGATGTGTCAGAAGAAGTGAGACTCCACTCAGTGCTGTGTCTCGGTTCTTGGAGCACAGTAGGCTGTTTTCCTCAGAAAGAGGAGCTAGGTATCTGAGAAAGCATTTCCGGGAGCTAGAGGAAGNAGGCTCAGTTGTAGTTGAGCCTTGCTTCTCATCTGTGCTGGCTGCTCCTAGCGCACTNAACATCTCTGTTCTGTTTCTGTCTCTGTACAATTAGGCTGGCCGGTGTTCCTCATGGGATTGCTCACAGCTNTAGAATGCTTGGCATGTTTTAGGTGTTGAGCAGATGTCAATCAGGATAGAATCGGGGAAGCAGATGGTTATGAGTATAGCCATCCCTCCTTATCTACAGCTTTGGTTATTCTCAGTTAATTGTAATCCAAAGAAGTTAAAGAAAAGTTGCAGAAATAAATAATGGATATGTTTTAAGTTTGTTGTGTTCTATNGAGAGTAGTGAAACCTTATACCATCTCGCCCTGATCTACCAGCAATGTGAATCCTCCATCTGTGCAGAGTATCCAGGCAGTATATGCTGCTAACCCATGAGTCATTTTACAGTCATTTGAAGCATCAGATTGATTGTTGTGGTACTATAATACTTGTGTTACATTAACCCTCATATTACTTAATTATGGCCCCAAAGCACAAGAATAGTAATGCTGGCAACTTTGCTGCAGTATGTCATCATTATTGTTCTATTTTAGTATTGTTGTTAATTCCTGAGTGTGTCTAATTTATAAACTAAGTTTTATAGTCGGTATATATGCCTAGGAACTAAAATATAGGCTATATAGAGTTTGTTAGTATGTTCTGTTTCAGGCCACCACTGGAGGTAGTGGAATATATTTCCCATAGGTACGAAGGTGACTACTGTATTCTGGAATAAGTAGTTTATTATAAGCATTCAGCTTTGCCCAATTGTGGGGGAGCTGGGGAGGTAAGGTATGGAATGTGTGTTGAAAAATCACAGAGAAGCTACTGACCCTTGTGGGACTCGCTCACCGGGGGCAGTTAGTAAATGTCTAGAGGAGAGTCAACACCAGCCCTACACAGTTTCACTCAGCAAGAAAATCTGTTCTGTTTGTTTCATGAAACTAATATTGTCCTGATATCAGAGACAGGCAAGAACAACCCAAAAGCAGGGCAAGAGCAGATGGCACAGGGGAAGTGCAGATGGCACGGGGGAAGTGCAGGTGGCACGGGGCAAGTGTGAGTGGTTTTCCTGATAAACCTTTAACACATGTTAGAAAATAGATCCACCGCCACATAAAAAGAATTACATACTGTGACCAAATAGTTGATTCTAGTGCCCCAAGATGGGTTAAAATTTAAAGAGCAACCAATATAATCCACTATATTAAAGAACTTAAAAGGAAGAGTCACATGCTTTTATCAATTGCTACGAAAGATCTTTTAACAGAATTTAGTACTCATCCATGATTCTTTTAAAAGCTCTCAGAAAAAGGAAATTAAAATCTACCTCAACTTTATAAACAGCAGTTATAGACGGCTACCTAATACTAACCACAGAGTCCTTAAAGTCTAGTTGGTATGCTAGGGGGAAAGGAAAGGAAATAAAGAAAAGATGAAGGGAGAGAAGAAATGAAGGAAGAAAGAAGAAGGAAGAAGAAAGATGGGGAGGGAGAAAGGGAAGTAAGAGAAGGGAGGAAGGAAAAGAAAGATGTGGAGGGGAGAGGAAAGAAAGGAATTGGAGGGAGGAGGAGGAAGACAAGGAGGAAGAGCACTGTCAGTATAGAAGTTCTCGGAACTTCCAAACGTAATAGCAATAAAACCTCCTAGAATAAGCAAGTTCATCAAAGTCACTGAATACAAAGAAAACATAAAAAAATCAATTGTATTTCTATATGATGCCAAGGAAAACTAAAATTAAAAACACACTGTCCTTTATGATACCTAAAAGCAAGAAATACTTGGCTGCCAATCTACCAAGGTACGTGCAGGACTTGCTCCCTGAGAGCTACAAAATGCTGATGGAAGAACTCAGGGGTGCTCTAAGGACATGAAGCACTAGATTGTCAGGTGGTGAGACTAGCTAGAGAAGATGCCAGCTCCCCATAAGCTCGAGGTAATGCCTATCAAAATCCCAGGAAATTATTTTTGCTTGTTTGTTCCTTGCAAATTCAAGCAACAGTATTTTAAAATGCACATAGAAAGACAAAGAATGAGTCTAGCAATGTTGAGGGAGAAGAACGGAGCAGAAGGACGTCATTGCACTGGATCTAAAGACTTCTTACAGAGCTGTAGTAATCAACACCACATGCCATCATCACACAGATCAATTCAGAAGAATGGAGCATCCAGAAACAGACTTTTGTGAAGATTTCCAAATGATTTTGACAGAGGTGTTAAAGCAGTTCAATGGAGGAGAGCCAGACTTGCAGCCGTGCTGCTGGTACAGTTGGGCACCCGTAGGCAAACAAAAATAAAACTCAACCCAAGTCCAGGTCGCATAGACAAATGAATCCCAAGTTCATTACAGAGTTAAAACATAAACCATAGAACTTAAAAAAAGACTTCTTAGAAAAGTCTTTTTAGAAAAAAATCTTCAGGATCTATAGCTAGCCAATGATTTCTTAGATAAAACCAAAAGTATGATTCATTTTTAAAGGAAAAATTGCTAAATTAGGGCTGGAGAGATGATTCAGCATTTATGAGTCCCTACCACTTGCAAAGGACCTGAGTTTGACTCCTAGCACCCATGTTGGGTCACAACCACCCGTAACTCCATCTTCTGGAAATCTGACACCCTCTTCTGACCTCTGCTGGCACTTGCACAAGTGGGACATTCATTCACATAAACTCACACACATACACATACTTTTTAAAAAATCTTTAAAAATGCTAAATTGGACTTCAACAAAATCAAGCACTATTTTACAGAAAGTTTTAATGGAACAGTAAACAGACCACCTGCAGAGTGGAAAAAAATTTGCAAACCACATATTCAGTAGAGGAACAGTGCCCAGACTACAGAAAAAATTCTTACAACTCAGCAGCATTGAGGCCGATCAAGTGGAAAATAGGTAAATAACATGAACAGAAATTCACCAAAGACGGGGTACAAATGTCAGATAAGCACATAGAAATACGTTCAATGTCATTAGCTGTTCAGAAAATACAAATTAAGTCTATGATGAGCTGTCGTTACAAACATGTTAAAATGGATAAAATATGAAATTTGTGGCAATACCAAATTCTGGGAAGAATGCAGAGCAGCCAAATTGGATTTTGCTGGTGGGATTGTAAAGTGATACTGGAGGTCTTGAAAAAGAAAATCGTGTGATTAAAGATGCATCTCAGCTTACAGTGGGATTACCTCCCAATTCATCCATCCTAAATGGAAGACATAAATCAGCTGGGTGTGGTCACGTCTGCTTGTTATCTCAGCACTAAAAGGCTGAGAAGAAGTGACTCAGGAGTTCAAGTTCATCTTTGGCTACCATAGTGAGTTCAAGGCCAGCCTGAGCTGTATGAAACCAAGGTTACAAGGAGGAGAAAGAGGAGAAAGAGAAAAAGGAGAAGGAGGAGGAGAAACAGCAGCAGGTAAAAGAGAAAGAAAATCTCATACATTGAAGATATGTTTAGTACAGACAATCTAATACAGCTTCCCTTCCTGAGTGTCATACTTAGTACAAAGTATGCTGTAGAGTGNGACTCGCCTTTGGGAGTATGTGGCTGACAAGGGACTGATTCTCACTACCACTTCCCATCAACACACAACTGTATGAAACTACATCAATAGTTCAAGAAAAGATCAAAATTCAAAGTTCATTTCCACTGAATGTGTATTGCTTTTTAAAAGCTCCATTGTAAGGTTGAAAAATCACAAGTTGAACCATTGTAAGTCAGTGACCATCCATATAAGACCTAGCCTAGCAACTGCATTCTTGGATATCTATGCCAAAGGAATGAAAACTTACACACACACACACACACACACACACACACACACACACACACACACACAAAACCTATGCGGGAATACTTGTGACACTTTCATTTATAATAGCCCCAAAGATGTAAATAGTCCAGATGTTCTTCAATAAATCAATAGTTGGTCGACTTATGTGGACCACTACTCAGCAATAGCTATGGTTCTAATTATATGAGCTTCTTCAACTGGCAAAGTTACTGAAATGCCAAACAGATTGGTAATANCCTAGGATCAAGAAGAGAGTTGGGATGGAGGAAAGTGGGTATGCCTATGAAAGGGCACTCAGAGATGGGGAGAGGGACGGAGTTGTACCTTGCCCTTACTTCACCAATGCCTGCTTCTCAGTTGAAATTCTGTCCTGCACCCTTAGAGGAAACNATGTGAAAGGTATGTTGTGGTTTGAAGGAGAAATGTCCTCCATAGGCTCATGTATTGGAACACTTGCTGTCCAGCTGGTGGCTCTGTTTAGCAAGGTTCTGGTACCTTTAAGGAGGCGCATGCTTGCTGGAGGAAATATGTNACTAGGGGTAGGCCTTAGGGCTGCATAGTCTTCTCCATTTCCAGTTCACTCTCTCCTTCGTGCATGTGGATGGACATGTGATTCCTGAGCTTCCTGCTCCAGCCCCTTGCTTCCATGCCTCTCGGCCATGACTCTTATCCATCTGGAACTGTAAACCCAAATAAATTCTATCTTCTATTGATTACTTTTGATTATAAAATTTTATTACAGTAACAGAAAAGTAACTAATACAAAGTAATGGGAGTTTTCTATATTATTATTTTTTTAGTTGCTTGTGGATCCACAGTTATCTCAAAAAGAAAAATTAAAAAAAAAAACAGCAACAACCAAAACAAAATAAGAGTTCAGAGGATCCTATTATTCTCTCATATTTTCCACATTTCATTTTTAATTTTATACTTTTGCTGGTCTTATTCATGGTAGCTGGCTCACTNTATATGTTTTAAATACTCATTCATTCTGTCATCTTTCCTCCATGTCATTGGTGCTTCTCAATTGAGCATATAGGTGGAGAGAAGGAAAGAAGTGCCCCAAAGTAGGGTGATGATTGACTAGCTCAGTCAGCCAGGCAGGCTAAGAGGAGGTTGTCTTCTCATTGTAGATGATTTCAGGTGTGCCTGACATAAGGCCTTGCTGATGTGTTTTGTGTCTTGGTCAGGATTTCTGTTACTATAAAGAGACACCATGACCATGGCAACTTTATAAGGAAACATTTCATTGGGCCTGGTTTACAGTTCAGAGGTTTAGTTCATTATCACCATGGAAGGAAGCATGGTGGGAAGCATGACAAAACACAGGCAGACATGGTGCTAGAGAAATAGCTGAGAGTTCTACATCCAGATCAGCAGTCAGCAGGAAGAGAGTGAGACACTGGACCTGATTTGAGCTTCTAAAACCCCAAAGCCCACACCAGTGACACATTTAATCCAACAAGGCCACCCTACTCCAACAAGGCCACACCTTAAAGCTCATATGTTGTAGTGAAAGACAGGAGCAGGCTCTCCGAGAAATGAAGAGCAGGATTTCACTGTCTTACATAATTGGAGCCAGGAGGTCCCAAAGAGATCTTTTCTCATTANCTCNCGCTTCATTGCTCGGGTCTGAGTGGGATGCTCTCCNGTGAAGGAAAGCAATGATCAGCACAGGACTATATAGCTTAGGTGGGATACTGGAGGACAAAGAGATAAGGGAGCTCACAGCCTCCTCAGAAGCACAGGATTCAGCTGGCTCAGCATGGGACAGTCTTCTCCATGTCTAACTACTATAGTCAGAGGCTTTTCCTTCCTCTTAGGCATTATCTCCAAGTCTTTCCTCAGTGTTTGGATCATCCACTACATCNTGCTTGCACGGGTCAACCCTTTGCCTGGCCATTCAAGTATTTTGTCTGGGATAGAATTACGTAACTTAAGGGGGAGGTAGGCAGAGAACTTCTAGTATGACAGTGTATGTACATGTTGCCTAGATGATGCCTNGTAACACTTTCTAAATCAAGAAATTGCTAAATTAATCTTGATTAAGTCTTTCTGCCAGACATGTGGGCCGCTCTCTCCAGACCCAGGAACAACTCTTTATCAAGTTTGAGATTATAATTTTAATTTTTATTTCTTTTATTTTTGAGATTACAATGTAATAAGATTATTTTCCCCTNCTCCCTCCTCCCTCCAAACCCTCCTATATACCCTCTTTGCTCTCTTTAAAACTCATGGCCTCTTTTCTCATTAATTGTGGTTACGTAGAGATTGTAATTTTAATTTCCCAACCTATTTTTCATGTGTTTTAGTAGTCTTTAACATTAAGCATTCTATGCAGAAGAAATGCCATTTCAAAGAGTGTCTGCTGCTCTGGGTGTTTTCTGGTGGAGGCGGTCTCCATGATACCTCGGTTGTCTATGCTCTTGCTTTGCATAGTAGCCTGAAAGATGATCTCTGCTCACCATGTGGGCCTATTTTATACTACAGAAGAAAATGGGTGGATGGCTGCAGGGATAAGTGGATATATAGATGAATTGCATAGACACCTGAATGGATGGATGGATGGATGGGTGGGTGGGTGGTCGGTCAGAAAGAAGAAAAAACCCTCTTCCATTTGGAAACTTCTCTCTATCTCCAGTTACTTTATTAATTCAATACACTGAGGAAGCTTTCTTTCCTTTCCAGGGACTTGAAAAGAGAAACCAGGAACGGCAATAAAATGCCCCTATCCTGTGACCCTCCTAGGTCTTCAGGAAAATGAACTCCCCAAAAGTGACAAGATAACCTAGCAGAGGAGGCAGAAGGCTCCTAAGCTGGGAGGAGCTCTGCCACCCAGTGGCCCCATCAGAGGAAAGAGGCNCTGCCTAGTCATCTGCTCTTGTCAGGGGCTGTCTGGGACTTCAAGCCTGGATTCCTGAACTGGAAAAACCTGAAAAGCAAGTTGTTCTAGGTAAGTGATATTTCTGACTTCAAGTTCTAAAAAAAAAATGAAGAATTAAAAAAGAAATCATCACTGCAATGAAGTTAATTAAGAACAGGACGTGCATCACAAGTGGGTAGAGTGCTGAGAGGCACTTAGCTAACCCTGGGTCAAGCATTCGCTACCTGCCAGCCCCACATTCTTCCCCCAAATCACACTGATGCCCTCAGTAAAAATAAATTGCTACCAGCTTCTTAACAAATAAACCTTTGAGGAAAAAAAGAGCAATGTTGTTTAAAGGGAAGAAGAAAATTACAAGTGTATGTTCTCATGACACAGTTTTAAAAGCTATTTGTAGCTGATTCACATTGCTCAAAGTAGTCAGTTTTCCATTTGAAATTCTAATAAGGCCTTTGAATGGTTTGGAGCTTCTCACAAAGTCAAGGGGATGGAGTGACTTAATTGAACTCAGAGGCTGGGTTGCCTTCTTTATGGGCATCTGGGTCTGTCTAGTGTTACCTTTATTCCCATGGAATGTTCTGGAGCTGATATGGTCAATAAAAGTGAATACAGAATAGGAAGAATGACCAGGAAACCATCGTGTGTATTCTGTTGTATGTTACTAGGGTTGGGGAGTCTTCATTTTGTACCCCCTAATTTGTGTGGTCCTGTGATGTGGTAAAAAATTGGATGAACTGTCTCTTCTGTCATGCTGAGAAATCTTCCTGTTTCCAAATGCTGTGATCAGGAAGACACAGATACTGAGGAGCGTTTGGCCCTCACAGACCACAGGGACTCTTTCTGTGGACAAAATAGCTCACCTTTGTTGTGNGAACAAGAGCCTGGCATGAAAGCCAGACCTCAGTTCCTATCAGATTTTATGAGNTTATCTCATCTGTGGTAGACATGGAATAAAGCCACAGGAGCCAAAGAAAAGAAAGACGTGTTGCAATTTGTAATGACAACTTCGATTTTTAATTTACTTTTTTTGAGAATTTCATAAGACCAAATGATTTTTACATCATTTCCACCTCTTCCTTTGCCCTCCAACTCCTCCTGTTCCCCCCTCAAATTCATGATCTCTTCTTCATTATTGGTGTGTGTGTGTGTGTGTGTGTGTGTGTGTGTGTGTGTGTGTAAATACAGCCTGCTGAGACCATATAGTGTTGATCATATATGTTGTTTGTTTGCTTGTTTTAATGGCTGACCACTTGGCAGTGGGTAACCCCTCAGGAGTTTGTCTCTTGAGAAGACTGGTTTCCACCCCCTGTCTCAGCAGCCATTAATTACCTATAGCTCTTCATCTGGGGGTAGGGCCTTGTGAGATTTCCCCATCNACACTGACTGTCAACAGGTGTTATTGTTTTGGTCTTGTTTGGGCAACAATATTGTTGAGATTTCATGGGTACAGCTTCCCTGCTATATATAAGGCACTATCTCACAGCAGATGTCCCNGTCCTCTGGATCTGACAATTTTTCCGCCCTCTCTTCAGTGTTGTTNCCTGAGCCTNAGGTGTGGAGTTTGTGCTGTGGATGTATCGGTTGGGATTGGGCATCCCATGGTCAGTTGTCTGCATTTGACTAGGTGTGGCTTTCTGTAATGGTCTCTATGTTGCAAAAAGAAGCTTCTTTGATGAGGGGTGAGAAGTCACCTTTGCACCTAAAGATTAAGATCTAGAACAAATTTTGTTTTATGTGTGGATCCTAGCTCCACTTGTAAATCATTTGTGAAAAAGGTAGGTAGCTGGACTGGAGAGAGAACTCAGTAGCAAACAGTGCATACTGGNCTTAAAAAGACCTAGAGTTTGGTTCCCAGTCACCACGTTAGGCTGTTCACTAAAGCCTGTAATTCAGATCTAGGGAATCCAATGCCCTTCTCTGACCTCTAGGTGCCTGCAGACATGTGTATATACTCACACATACACAGGTAATTTAAAATAAAATAAAAATAATAATAGATAGTATTTTCCTGGCATGAAAGTTCTTGATTTTCATGGAATCTGATCTTGGAAAAGATAAATCAAGGCCCAGGTTAATTTTCTCTAGCAGTTATTTTTAAGTGTTCAATGCCTAATGGTCTGGCTTTCCCAATATTGTATAAATGATGAGAAAGTCTTGACTATTTGCAGAGATTTGTGGCTGAACGGATAAGATGTAGCTCAGACAAATGAGATCTGGACTTTCTGTTGGGTTTCTAGTGTCCTCCTGTTTCTTTGCCATGACAGCTGGGTTTTTGTTTATCTGTTTGTTGTTTGTTCATTGGCCTACTTGCTTGGTTTTAGTGAAGGGAGTCTTCTAACTAGAAAAGGAAATAGTTGTTAGGCACACTCAGAGTGTGTTGAAGGGTAAACAGAAGGAGAAGAAACAAGTGTGAACAATTCTTTGGAGAAGTNTGAATGGTGGAAGAAGAANAAAGGGGCTTACTTGATGCTAACTAACCTGAGTAAAATTTCCAGAGAAAACACTGGCTTTGGTAGGCCTGGTGATCCAATGACTGTGCTAGAGACATCAAGGAAACTTATTTAATAAATGAANCCCTCATGAGGTTTGTAATCTTTGGGGATTGCCATCAGCTTCAACATTCCTGCTTGCTTAATTAAGTCTTCTGATGGTGAAAAGANCCCACCAAATTCCCNTCATCCTTGACAGAGTATCAAGAACATACTTGTGTCTAGCTTTTCTCTTCAGAATGAGAAGGAGTTGGTAGTNTATTGAAGGCAAGATCATGGGATGTACTACAGCATTTGAGAATGATCCAGTTCTCTACAACTGCCTTCCAAANACCCATGATGTGACGGTATCAAATGACAATGCTGGTGGGGTTCCCTTGAGGTCTGTGGGTAGACACTATAGGTACAGAGCAGTTGGGGAGATCTGTCTCTGTTCTTGATGTCTGGTACTTTNCTAGGGGACTCCAGATGGTGAGGACACTTAGGGCAGTTCTGTCTGCAGACTNCTCCACATGGGGTCTGTGCCTGACAGTTTCATATANCCACAATGGCTCTTTAGTTTCCATACCTAGTACCTGTGGCCAGGATGGCTTAACTAGTGTAANTAGTGAATAGTGGACCTTCTAACCTAACAACTAGAATTAGCCAGAGCAAATGTTCTAAGGTGAGAAGAGGAGAGCCTTCTAGGCCTCTTAAAATATGGGCCCAGGTCGGCACAAGATCACTTCTGTCATGTACTGTTGGGCAAAGTAGTCACAGGCTGGCTCACTTTCAAGGGAATGGATCAGAATACCTAACCTACACTGGGAGACAAGGTACAGAAAGCAGCAGATGATAGACTCTTTGTAAGTAAGCAACACTTTGGAGTTCATGTCCAGAGGGCCAAGTACCAACCCAATAAATCAATTATTCTATAAGCAGACATTTATTC
>LZPO01087369.1:49033-60069 GCA_001675575.1 Neotoma lepida | reverse complement strand
AAAGTCACAGACAAACCAACTGAGTACAAGGTCAAATGGAAATGGATCTAGGATCAAGACATCAGGTCACTGTAAATACCTGTTAAAGCAGATCGCATATGCCCGGGTTCTTTTGCTTAAATTATTTGCACACATGCAAACTGTTCGACACACTTCCCAGATGACTGGGACCAAGTAGTGTTAACCTGTCTGCATAGCATTGGGGTGGGTAAACTTTCTCTGGTAGCCTAATTAGTCCCCTAGCCCATAGNCCGGTGGCCTCAGTTTCTTTAGAAGCACATCACAGACCTCCCATTCACCTTTTATCTCAATCAATCGTCCTGTGTTTACCAGGGGCCCCAGGAGTGGAGCTCAAGAGGTCTAGATCATTCCATTTGTTGCAGCACATATTTTCAATATTATGATAAGAAGACAAGGGACTGTGCATTTTGTCAACTTACAAGTCCAAGATCGATCAGCAAATAGATGGGCCTTGCCATATTCGGAATTAAAGTGTGTGTTTGGATGGTTTATTGACAGTTGATAACTACTGACCACACAGCCTGATAGAGTGACAAAGGTCAGGTCAAGGCAGGTCAGAGCCATGGAGGACACCTCCTGCTCTGGGGCTCGCTCCCCTCCCAGAATGGATGCATGGGTCAATAACAAAGCCACCTGTAGGATGTGAAGGCTTTTCCAGGCTTTTNCCCTCTGGCTGGTGGTGGCACAACCTTAATGGAAGCCAGGACACTTTTGTCCCTTCCTTTTTGTTCTCTGGTCACTGTTGTGAGAGTTACCAGGGCTCATCCAGAAGGAAAAGATGGCTTGTCCTCATCCCCCACCCCCAAGGCCTTCTGAAAGGGTTGTCCCTGCCCCAGAACCCCCAAGAGTTCAGGACACACAGGGGCAAAGACAGTGGTTGTCTTTATGGCTCCCCCAGGAGCTGTCTCTGCTGTGCATATACAAACCACTCTTGGCAAGCAGAAGTGTAATTAAAAGCTTCTCCGAATGCCTCTCCAGCTGGGGTGGGCCTCCGTCATCGCCAGGAGGGGCCTTATCAAGTGGATTTGAAAACATACAAACGAGAGGCCTTGTTCCCAGGAAATGTCATCTGGTCTGCCTCAGTCGGTGTCTTGCTGAGGAGGAGGAGGGGGGGTTGGGGGGAGAGCATGTGTTTTTGATGAGGTATCTGTTGTCTACCTGGGAGATGCAAATGATATTCAAATTTGGTTCCAGTGTGCAGGCTGCTTGCATATACCCCACAGCACCCCTCAAGCAAGCGACTAATGGGAACATGTGTTCTTTCTATTTTTGTAAGGCTGGGAGAACAAGGGGATGGAGGNCTGAGCTTGTGGGGTTGGAAATCTCTCTTTGCAGGGGGCAGGCTGCTGTCTGAAGTGACAGTAATGCCCAGTGGCAGCTTTGTGGCGGCAGGCCCTGACCTGCCTGCATGATCCATTCCACAGAGGCCTGTGGTTGAGCAACTGTTCCTGCCTGTCCAGACAGCCAGGAGAGAAACCTAGGGAGGTAGCAGGGCTCCCTGGACAGTGGAGTGACTGCCATAGCCTGTGGCCTGGCCAGGTGCTAGTCTTAGTCCAGTGTCTTTTTGTTGAATCCATGCTCAGCATCACTATCGCTGGGATGACATTTACCTACATATTTCTTTCTGTTTGCAGGCCTAGGGACTGAACCCAGGGCCTTGTACATTNTGGGAAAGTGCTGCATCAGTGGGATATACCCTAGTCCTTGCAGTTTGGGTAATTGTTGACCATCTCGATGTCAGGTCAACAGAGGGCAACATTGAAAATGACATCACTAAAACCTATTTCTGTCCAAACTCCAGTGCAGCCTCTTAGGCTGACAAAATAAAAACAAAGCAGAATGAGTTTTTATCCAGCAAAGATTATAAGAAATCATCTTTGCTCCTCAGTTTCTGCTGCTGCTTTTGCTATCAAGCCAAGGGTGACATTTGTCTGCTTAGTGGTACCTCAAATCTGTGCCTAGGAATCACATGGAAAAGGGGGGAAAGATGAGCAAAGGGAAGCTCTGCTGTTTGAAACGCCCTCTTATCCTGAGAATAACAAGGTGAAACCATCTGGTAATAGTAGGCTTGAGAAAGTTTGGAAGGNATCAGCCCGATGAGTGGCTATCAGATGGGGCCTGGGAAGTCATCTCAGAGGAGTGGAAGTGGTTCGAGCTCTGTCTTCCTCACCCCCTGGAAAACAGTTCCGGATGGATCTGGCATTACAGGCCTAGAATCCCAGCTACTTGGGAAGGCAAGACAGGAAGATCTCAAGTTCACAACCTCTTGTGCTACAGTGAAAGTTCAAGGCTAGTGAGCATTAGTGAGACCCGGGTTCAAACACCAGCAAAATGAGGACTGGATATGGCTCAATGGTAAAGCACTTGCCTGCATACACAAGACCCTATTTTCATTCCTTAGTACCCCAAAAATGTTTTTTAAAGTTTAATTCTACTTGATTTGTTCTATTTGTGTGTTTTAAAATTCATATTTTGACAAGTGGANTAACATGCTATTCCCAGTCATCTAATACTGAGGATGTATGTTGCTATGTTGAGGACCCAAAACTCAAGTCCAGAATCAATGAAAAGGATGGCTGTCATCAATGGGGACGGGACTGAAGAATAGCATCAGTTGGACCACACATTTGCTGTCCTCTAAGATTTTAATAAACTCAAAGACCACAAAACATTATTCTTGCTTATATATGAAGCTGCTCATCTAATCCTAGATGGGATACATTTTTGTTATAAAGATGGACTTTTTAAGTGGCCANGGTACCTGCTCCATCCTCCATGTGAGACAGTCAACCAGCTGCCTTCGTAAAAATCCAGCCCCAACTTTCCCCTTGTCAAATAGAGGGTGTGATCTTTGAGATGAGATNAGAATCCCAAGGTCTGGTTTCTTCATCCTGTATGAAGACTCATCTCCAAAGATAGTGTTAGGGGACTATGACTCATCTTAAGGCCATTCATGTTCCTTACCTGGTTTTAGAGATCCTCAGATGTCAGAGATTCAATATCTTTCAAGCATTATATTCAGGTGTATCCCTGTGACAAAACTTCTGCAATATTTTTCTCCCAAGGAAGTAAATCATGGACTATATGTCATTTTCTCCACATTGCTATTATAAGTGATTATATATATATGGATATATATATATGGATCAGTTAAATGCTCAAGAATATAAATAATGGAACATTTATGGAGAACAGATAATATTTTTAAAGTAGTCTATAAGAGCTAGAGAGCTCTGTTTTAAAGGCACAGCTTTAACCAGTCTACCTAGCATCCATAAAAAACAAGGGGTGTGAATGTTAATNTTTCCTGGGGGTAATATATGCATCATATAATTCAGGCTCCAAGGAAAGCCACGTTTTCTCTGAATCTAGGTCTTTGGCCNTCTTTATTGGAGTGGCTACTTCAAAATTCCCTTTCCCCTTGGTGTATAGAAGGCAATCAAAAATCCATGTCCTATCAGGACTTGAGCATGTACCATTGTAACCCACAGCCTGGTCCATGGAGTCCCAACTACGTGCCAGCATCCTGTCAAAGACTAAAACACAAAGGCAATTAGGACATTATCCTTGCCTTTGAGGGGCCTTGTGTAATCAAGGGGGTACAGAAACAGACACAATTAAGAGAGAACACCATGTGTCACCTGATTCAATGCGTCAGCCACCTACTTCATGCCATCTATTGTCCTACACCAATAATTACCATGTTCATCACCCCCCTTGCTCACCATAACTGCACAAAGGCACCAGGGCCTTGTAGAGATAAGGACCATGTGAGCTCCTAAGCCCAACAGCACAACTGACAGTCCACTAGGGCCAAGACTCAGCACACTTCTATACGTCTCTATGACTTTTTTTATTAAGAATTTTTTTTAGTCATTTTACATACCAATCAAAGATCCCACTCTTCCCTCCTCCCACCCCTCCAGCCTCCCCCTCCCAACCCAGCCCTCACTCCCTCCTATAAGAAGGTATATCCTATGTGATATTTTAAACATACTTATCTGTTCAATTCATTATTAACTGAAATTCATGCTGTTTGGGGCACAACAGTACACCTGGCAGTGTAGAGCCACTGCAATGGAGACTAAGTNGGTTCNGAGTTTGGGTAACCATGGTAGACAGTTCTTAGTGACTACAGAGGAGAGATGGCAGAATCAGGAACCAAGCAGGAAGCAGTGAATGGTTTGTCTTTGCCAGGGAGCAACAGGATACAAGCTCTTAGAGCCAGAGTGGGGGCCAGAGTTTCCCATCAGGAGCAACCTTCTAATTTTAGTTACTTACAAATACTCCAAAATAGGGCTGTTCACATTTTTATAGTTTTGTTTTTCTTAACATCTGTGAAATTCTTTATTTCCAAAAGGTAGCAATAGAAAGAGGATGGGATNNGATGTCCCTTTGTGAGGCCTGCGTCCCCCTAGTGCTTGCTTTAGACATTGACTATCTCTTTCTGGGCCACATAAGCTTCTATTCCTGCTCTCTCTGGACTAGAAGACANAATAAGGAAGGATGGTTCTTCCCGAGTTATGAGCGGCTGATAAACCATGCTACGTATTTGTTGTTGTTTTTGTAGATGGATCAATGAGGTGTTTCATAAATTAGATAAGTGACTGTCCCCTATGTCCTTTGGTATAACCCTGGTGGCCTTAGGAAGAGTAGACAGGAATATAGAAAGACTGGAATTGTGTGCAGAGTACAGCAGTGGTTTACAGCACACGGGGAGGACATGAACTAGAGGACAGCTTGAGTAAGTATGGTCCTTCCCTGTGAAGAGTCTAGAACCTTCTGGAACCTAGAGCGCTGGGTTCTACTCATGATCCAGTGTAACCTTGTGGGTTTAAATGAAGACTGTGGTAGGTTTAAGGAATGGAACAATGGCCTGGGGTGTCCTCCCCCATTTATTCTCCATTAATTTATTTATGGTAGTGCAAGAGGAAGGAGGCAACAGATGGAGGTAGAAATGGACATGACCCTGCATTTGCCCTGCTAACTCTTCTTGACTTAGGGAAATGGAGCTATTCCCCTGCCCTATGTGTCTAGCTGACCCACACTGCCCCCGCCCATTGCTAGTGGCTGGGGGCAGATGCATTTGTAATGGAAGAGGTGAACTCAGTGTTGAGGGGATGGAGTGAGGGCATTGCATCATTCACCCCCATCAGGAGAGAGCACAGGGAGGTGTTTTCTTCCTCCATAATAAGATTGACGCAGAGCCCCTTCCTGGCCTGAACATCGCCAGGACCAATGCTTGCTGCCAGAATGGAGAGCTCACTCTTCTTAATTAGCACTAATGCAGTTGAGGCTGTTTTCTTAGCCTGACCAAAGGGAATAGTAATTAACATGGTGGAAGAGACAGACGGAGAGTTCAAGGCCAGCATGTGTGCCCCTGACCCTGGGGTCACTGGGGAAGGGGGACCGAAGAGACAATAGCCTAGCTCCCGCAGGCCTGGATAAAGCCTGGCTCCAGTTCTCAACCCCCAGCCCACAGTGACCTTCACAATAATGAGAAATTCTGTCCTTCTCCTTCTGGAAAGGGACTGGCTTATTAGGCTTCCCAAATAAGTGTGTCTGTATATGGAAGTGTGTGTGTGTGTGTGTGTGTGGTGTTCTTAGGAATAATTTGTTTCTCCCTCTTAATTCACAAAGCATGCCAAGTATCTTCCATCTCAGTGCTAGGGAGTGGCTACTGTTGGTGTTGGTGAGGGCTGTGGGGACCACAACAAACAGAGCACATCCTCATCCTTTCTGTGGTATTCATTTCACCCTGAAAAGCACCCAGCATCCTGGAGCTAGGAACTGAGTGGACACTTTGCAAACTGGAAAGTAAACATCCGAGAGGGAGCAGGTGGCAGCACACTAGATGCTGCTCTCAGCACCAGGCAGTAGGATAGGTAGGTCCACCCCACAGGGCAGGAGGGGAAGCCAGAGAAGGTGATGATTTACCTACCAGAGACTCCTAGCAGAAGGAGGGAACAGGAGCCCTTTGAATGGAATCCACAGGACTGTGTCTCGCATTAANGAAGACCTTGCCACTCGCAAATGACANGGGGACATACAACAGCACCAGTAAGTAGAAATCCATGGACTTGCTGTGTCTCCCGTCCTGAGATGTTCATCTTCCCAGAGAGAGGCTTGGTTCTTTTAGATTCTGCACTCCACTTTTCTCAAGGCTTTCTCTCTTCTTTTCTTTAATTAAATACCACTGCCTGGCTCCTTCAGGTCAGCAGCAATGCCACTAGCATCAGCCATGAATCATGGCCAGGGTGACATTTTAAAAATGGCACCGTCAGGGCAGCGAGTGCAGGCCAGACACCCAGGCGCAGTTGCTGGACCCCGTAAATTACACTAAAAGTGTAATCAGAATAATCAGCATGCTGACATCTTTATGCACGCAGACAGAGCTTGGAAAGGAGCTGCCTGGGACTGCTCTGAGATGTCACATACTGCATGCTCTCTGAGGATCAAGGAGAATGGACGAGGTGTAGCTTCTGAGTTCTCTGCAACCTCTTTTCTCTGGTTTATGTAGTGAGATAAAAGTAGATCACTTAAGTACATCCTAACAGTGTCTTNATTGGGGTGCAGCTCANACAGTGGAGCCGATCATCTTTATCTTGCAAGCATCTCACGTGTACGTGTATCCTCACTCACATATATCCACATGAATGGCTCCTCCTTGCTTTCTTATATTCATACTGTGTACTGTAAGTGACCATATTCTTAGGTGTTCCTAGCTGCCAAACCATGCCAAAACCTTTCACCAGAAATGTGCTTTGCATAATTCCTACCTACATCTTTCCTGGTTCCCCAGTCATATGATTTCCTAAGGTCAAACAGGACAGCCAGTGCCTAGCCTGAACTTTCCACCATCCTTTGTCTTCCATTTTCATTTGGTACCTTCTTTGATTTTTTTTTTCGTCCGTGAGTTTTCCTCCAATATTTCCACACTCACGCTTATTGCTCAAGTTTGCAAACAAGCAAGCAGATTCTCCTGAAGCTCTTCCCCTTCCTCCCTGCTGTGGAAGATCAAGAGTGCTCTTGGCTGCACATATGCAGAAAATGCAGTTTCCTGTGATTAATTGGCCCCACCAGGTCAGATGCACAAAGGGCCCATTTGTCACCAGTGAGCTCTGACCATCATAGCCAGTCTGCCGAGGGCTATATGGGCGGGTCCCCAAAACACATCAGCTGGCATAAGCCAGTTAGTAGCTGCTGAGGTATGGCCAGCCAGAGCCTAAGGGAATATGCATGCTGAGAGGAAGCAGGAGATTGCAAACAAAAGGAAGAAAAGTAGAAATGGCGAGTCACTGTGGGTACCTGGGCAGCAATGGCAGGTCACTGTTAGGTACCTGGGCAGCAGAAGGGTTTGTGTGTGAGGGATGTGGACTCTGCTGTACTTTCATTAATTCCTTGTCAATTGAGCACCTAGTGTGTGCCAGGAAGAATGAGTTGTGGCCCCTAAATCTGGTGCTGGAGATTATTGGTGCTCCCAAGTGCCTTGGTAGATTTTGCTCTAAAAGGGAGCCATGGCTGGTAATCACATGCTCATTTGTCAAGTGGGTAAACTGAGACAGTTCTGTGATTTGTTGTGGCTGTGCAGTGGTGACCATCCTTCCTCCATTAGAATTTCTTTGCTTGACCACAAACTGAAGGGCTCCATGAGGGTAACCCAGGGTCTTCTCCTACTTTATCCTGCACTGGAGATAGCTCTCAGACCCTTTAACTCTTAGACAGAGAAACATAGCCTTTGATTTAAGTTTTGGCTTTTCTTATCCAGGGCTTTGGGCAAATCAATTTACCTCTGGAATCATGGAACTCATCTATAAAGGGGAGTTCATGCCTTAGGATTAGAATTTAGTGAGATTATGAAATATGGGCATATTCATTGGCCTACATTAAGCAATTAATAAGTGCTAACTGTGTTACTACATAAAGTTCAATCCTAGCTGGGCTTCTGGCACCCTCTAGTAATCTCAACATCAGTGTACATTCTTAGCCACAGTGGGCAACATTGAGTCCAAGAGACCAAATGCCCCATCGTGTGATTCCCAGGTACCTACTTCCCCATGTTCTCTCATACATCCTCCTACCACCAATTCTGCCCCCACCTGTGCTACAGTTATTTCCACAGCTGATTGTTTGCTCAATAAGTACTTCCCATGTTAGTCCCTGGAAGAGTAAGAACCAGCAATGGGCCCTGTCTNTAGACCCTTGGTTATACTGAACACTTGACACCCCTGATCTCACAGAGTCACACGATAAGGATGTCAAGTGGGCATTACTTGCTCTGCTCACAAGTGAGGAACCCAAGGCATTGACCATGGCCAGTGAGTGGTAAGTAAAGAGCTTGAAGCCATTTTGCTGGTTAGGATGCTTTTATGATGAGACTGGTAAAACTCTGTCCCAAACTGACTTACACAGTAAGGGATCGCTTTGGCTAACCTTTCAGTATGGTTAGTCCTAGGATGGGTTCTCAGATGGGTCGGCTCAATGGCCCATTAACATCATTAAGGCTGTGGACTTTTTCATCTCTCCTAAAAATTCTGTTCTCGGTGTGGTGGCTTGCACCCTTGTCTCATGTATCCTTCAGATTACAGCATGGGTGAATTCCAGATGTCACACTGTGACTTGCTATTGCCCAGAGGTTTAAAGAGAAAAAAAGAAAGAAAAAAATCATTTCTGTCTCTTTTTTATTGTTTGAGAACTTTGTACATGCATGTGATATGTTTTGATCAAATACACTCCATTCATTCCCTCCCCTCTAAATCCTCCCCAATCTCCTCCACTACTACTCTCTCTCAGTTCCATGCANTCTTTTTTAGAACTCCCTGAGTTCATGTAGTGCTGCTGGATCTGAGCATGAGCATAGAGCCATCTTCTGGAGGACCATATCCCCAAAGAAAACTGACGCTTTTCCTAGCAACCATCATTTGCCAATAGCTCTTCAGCTAGTGGTAGGATTTCATGACTGCCTTCCACATCCAGGCTGGGACTTTGTCTGGCTTGATCTTATGTGGATCTTGTGCATGCAGTCAGAGCCACAGTAAGTTCATGTATGCAGCTGCCTAGTTGTGTCCAGACATCACTGTTTCACCATAATCATTTACAACCTCTGGTTCTTAAAACCTCTCTGCCATTTCTTCTGTGGTGATTCATGAGCCTTGGAAGCAGGGGTTGTGGTAGAGATGTCCCATTTAGGACTAAGCACTGTACAATCTCATCTTCTACACATTAACTTGTTGTGATTCTCTGTTTTAATCACCATCTCCTGTTTAGGGGGGAAGCTTTCCTGATGAGGGTTGAAACATGTACTAATCTATGAGTTTAATAAAGATAAGCACTTAAAAGATAATTTAATAGTATAGCCATTTAGAGACTAATACTGGTATGTTTTCCCCTAGGGCCAATGGCCTACCCAGCTATGTGTTCTTGAACAGTCAGTAGTACTAGGGATGAATTCTGTCTGTAGAGTGGGGCTCTAAACCAATCAGAGAGTGGTTGGTTACTCATATAACACTCATGCCATTGTCATACCAGTGAGCATATCTTGTCAGACTGTGTACTATTGTGACTCAAATGGTTCACAGTTAAATTGCATGTGTTGTATCTTCCAGAACTGTGAAAGCTATCCAGTAGAGATGAGGCTTCCAGGCAAGCACCATCTTGATTGATCTATGTTCTAAGACTCAGGTATGAGTGTCTTCAACAATAGAGTCTCACCATTGAGTTCTGGAAGGTGATCAAGAACATAGTAATAGCCCATAATATTTGGGTGTCTATGGGAATCCACTGACCAGCAGCTTCAAAAGAGGTAACCTATTTCTGACTCTGGACAAGTTAATATTTCTCAGTTTATGAGATGAAAATCCTCTTCCTACAAGCCCTTCTTTCCTTCAAACCTCATGACTAGATCTCAACCAATCGCTGCTGAGTATCTAAGTCAGCATCCTACAAAGCACTGTGTAGGGGATGATGGAGGCAGGGAACACTAGAAAAGAAAAGAATGGAAGTCTGTAGGATAGGAAGATGAACACTGTCAGCCACAACCATAGTTTCAACAACAAGGAAAAATTATCTTTCTGCCTATAATTGTGCCTACCTGGCACTCAGCATTTCCATACCCAGGACTGCAGGGATTGTGAATTATTTTTTCTTCACACCCGTTGATGAACAAAGTATTGTGGACTAAGTTGTGGACACTCCCCAGATTACTCTTTGGAAGTCCTAACCTCCTTTTGCTCAGAATGTAGGTGTATTTGGGGAGGAAGTCTTTAATGAGGCAGTCACACTAAAGTGGGCCCATAGGGTCAGCAAGATGGCTCAGTGGGTAAGGGCACTTGCACTATACCTGACAACGTGAGATTGGTCCCCCAGATACATATGTTGGAAGGAGAGAACTGACTCCTGCATGGTGTCCTCTGACCATCACATGTGCACCCCCTCAGAATGCACACAGGCACACAAAGCAAGTAAATATGGAAAATGAGGTCATTACAGTAGGTTCTGATCCAACTTTACTAGCATCCTGTAAAAGCAGAGCAGGGCCTGGTATCACAGGTCTGTTATGGTCAGTACCTCGGAAGCTGGTGTAGGATTTCGAGTTCAAGGCCAGCCTGGGCATCTTAGCAAGACCTTGTCCTAAAGTAGACAAAAATTCAAAAGTAGCTAGAAGTTGGGTAAGGCTCATGAGACACCACTCCTACTTAAGGATCTATAGGCAGTTAATAGTTCCTGGGGTGGCCCATGACAAACTATTGCCTGTTTGGTTTTGATGAAGAAATTCTTGGAAGGCAGCAGGTGTTACTATGGGTCACTGTGAGCTCTTGTGAGCTCTTAGAAGGGTAATCTAGTTGGGAAAACCTGGCATGGTTTAATTTGGGGGCTTTTTTCAAGTTCTCTGAAATATCAAGTGGTAATCATTTGGGATAAGACCAGGTTAAGTTTTTCAGAAGGACAGAGAGAGAGAGAGAGAGAGAGAGAGAGAGAGAGAGAGAGAGAGAGAGAGAGAGAGAGAGAGAGAGAGA